>VHKM01001245.1:30000-82627 GCA_007210695.1 Neogobius melanostomus | reverse complement strand
TACAGGAAGGCAACGCATACGACAATATTGGTGTTTGAACTCTTAACGCATCCACTCCAACAACAAATAGGGGCATTAGGACACTCAACATAGAGCTAAAGAGGTCCCTACCAGTGCAGAAGGAAAGACAAGAGAGCAACATGTCCAGAGAGCCCTCTCAGACTGTGGCGTATCCTAACTGGTCCCTCACTAAGCAGCAAAGGACAGAAGAACCAAAGAGCAGGACAGACAGCACTACAGAACCCAAGAAAAAGGGAGTTCAGTGCCGTATGTACCGGGGTAATGCACGAGAAACTTCAAAATCTTTAAACAATAACAAGATACAGTGTATCATAAACCTGTGAACACACGTGAGACAAAAATGTAGTTATCCCCAAAGAAAACTCTACCACAAACAAGCATTTGGTTTATTCTATTCGATGCAAAGAAAAGAGTGCAAAGACATTATTGGGAGAAACCAAACAGAGTCTTACAGAAGAACTTTATCACACAGAAGAGAAAGCACAAGCGCCTCTATCGGGGTCCACCTACACCTTAAGCCTCCAATCACTCCTTTGAAGGCGGGAGGTCAAAATTTTAAGCTAAAGAAGAGCCGCGTCCCCCCGTGTTGTTTGAAAATAAAGAGGCAGTAAAAGAGCTATTTGTCGAAAAGAAAATCCCTCCATGGAACCGAAATGGTGGACCAGATTTAATCTTTCTGCTTTTTTACGTCCAGACTCTGCTTCGGAAACGGACAGGACACGGTCAGTCCAAGAAGACGAATACCTTCAGCTAACAAAAGAACAATAGCAGGGTAATCTAACAGTGATCAGCATGAATAGGACAGGCTACCGATACTGGGGGAGCAGGTCGGTTACCAGACCTCTACTTCAGACAGGTCGTACCCACAGTGAGGTACTGTGATTAGCAGGGGAGGAGCCGGGTCTACCCACCCAACTCCTACTAACTGGTCTTTTATATACCACTGCGTCTAAGAGGGTAACCTGTTCACTGACGAAGCCTTCGGATGAGAGGCCGAAACGTTTGGAGACCTCAAATCTACCAAGTAACAGAATATGACTCAAGTACCACCTTTGAATAAAAATTCCCATAGATTCATTCTCAATCGGTGCATCATTGGGTTAGAGCTTTCGGCTTCACAGCGGGTCGATTCCCCAATCTGAGACGGGGCCTTTCTTGGGAGTTTTGCCATGTCCCCCCGTGTCTGCGTAGGTTCCTCCGGTACTCCGGTTCCCTACCACTAAAACCTGCTACAAATAGGCCAGGATAATGTGAGGTGTTTGAGAGTGCCATGGGGGACGATGGACGGAGAAATAGCCCAGGCACAATCCAGGGGCTTGTTTACATCATGAGAACCCATGTTATGTTCATTAACATGCACTGTCCCGACCAAATAAACCAATAAAAAATCCTTTATTTTTTTATATCAAAGTCCAAGATCATGTCGGTCCAACCGCTCCAAATAGGGCTGGGCCGACATGGCTAAAAAAATAAAATCCATCGATTTTTTACTCAGTTTGGACGATTACATTTAAAATAGATTTTATTGGGAAATAAACTTAAGTAAAAGAAAAACACTTCCGCCACCCGCTGCCAACCTTTGCAAAAACTAGCTTATTAGGATAGGTCAACATTCGTCCTGAGACCTTCATCAGGCAAAATTGAAATAAACTTAAAAGATCTTCCTGACTTTTCATATGAAAAAAAACTGCCAGAGTCCCTCCACATAAATATTTTAGATTTCAAATATAAAGCTCACAATTTTCCCATTAAAAATGTTATTCTGTGTTAATATTCTTTGTCTGCTCTCAAAAGAAAAACTTCTTAATAAGCCACGGAGTTGGTGTCATGGTTCCTCCACATGTTCTGAGTGGGAGCCAGCAAGGACAGACCGAACGGGAACTGTGTTTTAGGGAAAAACTCCAAATCGAACAAACGAAAAACACAACACACGGCTTTGTGAGCAGCAGAGATCGTCAAGAAAGTTCACTGGTTCCACTGGCGTCAATTCTGTAAACAGCTCTCTACAGACGTCTGAAACGCTGCTACACCTGGCAGGACCAGGACGGCCACACGATTTTCCCATTTTGCAATTTTCCCACATCGTCTGTTTAAAAAAATGATCATTTTAAATCAGATTAATTGATTTATCGCCCAGCCCTCATCCATAAACTAGTCTGTTTTTCCCCACACACACTGTCTCCCTAACTGACTGATGACCGTGGCCCTAGTTTCCTTTTGAACACGCCCCACTACTGCATGAAACGTGCTCAAATTTAAGAAATACTTAAGTAATTGGTTAACATCAAAAATATGGCCTTTAATTAAGGCCAATATCTCATTTTAGTCCAAACATTTAAAACTATAATTCTGCTCTAACAATCGTGCTGTAACACGACTGCGGGCGCGGGCTGACGCTTTACATGACGGCTGGGATTAAGGCTTCCCACATGAGCCCTCGCTTTCAGGCCACGCCAGGCTGGACCTGAAATGGCTCTGAACGTCGGGGATGGGCCGACGGTGAGGGAGAGAGAAATGTTTTTATATGGTCAATTGGTAAAGGTGAATCTGCACGCTACATAAAAATCACTCAGCTGGTGATTGTAACAATGTGATGTTAAAGGTGCTCAGTGCTGTGTGTTTGTGTCAACCCCGCAGATAATTTAACCATTACCAGTGACATTGAACCAAGTTCCTGAAAAGCAGCAAGCTCGTTAGTGAAACACAACCTCCTGAACCAACACGACAAACAACACACTCTGCTTTAAAGGCGACACTGAGCGTTTATCCATCTACAGAAGAACATACTCCCCTCATGGGGAAAATCTTCAGTCATAGCTGAAAATGGCAGTTGTAGGTCCGTAGTGAGACCAAAGATTTAAAACAGAACCGTCGTACACCAAAGACGAGCTGTGACCATCACCTTTTGTTTATATCAAGCGACACGCCCCTGCCGGCCACGATGTGCTCACATTTCAGATTCAAACAAAATCATCTTCTCCTTCCCACAGTAAGCAGATCTACAGCCCAGGTCCGCTGCTGTATGAGAGTAACCTGGTCAAAGAGTCCCTCTAAACTTCAGACGTGAACTGCTCCAGACTCACAAGTAGAACTGACCTGAACACAGAGTCTCAGCACTAAACTGTGCTTTAATATATGTGATGGTACAAATGGTGATGTTAAGACGTGCTCAGTGCTGTGTGTTGTGTCACAGAGAAACAGAGTCAGAGCAGGACGCCTGGCCCTCAGTGTGGAGACACAGCAACAGTCCCTGATCAGTGGGTCAGGCCCTGCCAAACCAGGGAGTCTGGCTCAGTATGAGACTCATGACTACAGCAGGGCAATAAGAGACCCTGTTCATCACATTAACAAGTGTCTGCCCCTCTGGTTTTTTTGTCCCCCACAAGGTTTGAAGGTTCCAGAAGGTTCTTGAAGGACCATAAGCAAGAGCCTGAGCCAGGCAGATGGTGGAGAGAGTGGACAGAGGGAAGTGAAGAATGCAGGAAATAGAATCTTCTGAACAGCATCTTCACTGAGCTGTGACATCACAGAGGGCCTCAGTGAAAGAGGCCAGAGCCCAACCTGAGGAGAGGAGTCTGGAGACACAGTCCAAGAAGAAGGAGGTCCAGGAGATCACCATCAGGTGCCAGACATCTTTAAAGCTCTGCCCCCTGAGCAGCAGCCAGGGGCGTCTGCAGAGGGCTCCATCAGAGCGTGCTCGACTGTGCGGGCTGGAGTGGGAAGACCTTCTCTAGTCCGAAGTTTCTGTCTGGACTGGGCCCAGGGCTCAGAGAACCAGAGCTGCAGCTGGTGTGCCTACTGTCTTCAGAGAGATGACCTGGTCAGAAGGGGGCGCTACAGGTCTGAACGGAGCTGAATCCAAGTGTTCCAATCCAGCGCTGGATCCAACAGTCCCAATCTCCATTTATATAGAGCTCTACTTCGAGGAGTTAGTACAGTTTGATGATATGAATCAACAAATCCATAGTAACTGACTGCTCAGCTGTTTTATGTGGGATCATGGAGGGCAGAGTTTGCCTGCAAACAAACACGGCGGCGCCAACACCAATTAGTAAAGTGACCAAATGAACAAGGAACGTTAAGGAAATACAGTGTTAATGGCGTGTTTCGCAGAGCATTGTTTGGTTGAACACAAACTGGAGTGACAGTTCCCTCACAGCTAAAGGTCATTGGGCTGATGTGACTCCATCTGTCCAAGTAAGAGCTCTTTAAAAGTCCATACGGTTCATCTGGGAGCAGTTGGAGCCAGTGAAGGTGACTGACTCTGATTGTAACCAAACTAAAACTTATTTAACTGAAAGCTTTCTTGTCCTCAAACTGAACAAAACCACACAGACGCTGTCTGGTTTGTTTTTTATTAAAAGGAATCCCCATTAGCGCAGTCCATGCTGTCGCATTCTCCTTCTCCTGGGGTCCCAAAAGAGGATTCCACAAACCAAAAATTGAGAAGAGGAAAAGACTAACTCTGATGGATCTTTGTCATCATTTTACATCATGTTTTAAAGTTCCATCCGATCCCATTTTCTTCCACTTGTTCCCGTTGCCGGGTCGTGGGGCCGTTGGAGCTGCTCAGGTCCATAGCACCGGCGCGCCCCCATGGCTCCTTTTGCAGGTGGGTGGGTCCACAAGAAGGACGGCCTCACGGTTTCAAACCGCGGGTCCTGTTGGTCTCTCCTAGGGGGCTACAGATGGTACGCAGAACTGGATGGCAATGTGGGTGAAGTGTCCTTGCCAAGACACAACGACAATCCAGTGCACACTTCAGGAGGCGGGATTCGGACCCGACCTTCCGATCATGAAGACGACCGCTCTACACCTTGCGCCACTTGTGCCCAGTTTTTAAGTAAGTCTGTGAAACGTTCACACATGTGCAGACTGTAATTAGGGACGGGGACCGATAAACAAGTAATATGGTTAAATCGTGATAAAATACGCGTTTCATTGACACTGCATTTTATAATTCCGGTGACATGGCTAGAAGATAACGGATAAATCCCCGACTCCCCTAACAGAGCTGCTGTCAGGGAGTGGACAGGTGAACCAGGTGGATCTAGTCACTTTATCCTCAGGAGACAAGTCATGTCTGAGCGTGGATGTATGTGTATCGGAGGCGCATGCTGCAATAAAAGAAAACTAACAAGAGTACTCTCGAGACTGAGGAACATTGGAGACGAACAGAGTTCTGAGTGAACGCAGCTCCATCTAGAGACAACAAACCAAAAGATACAGAACAAACTTCAGGAACAGGCTTCAGTCAGAGCTTTCCTCATAGTCTGTCATCTTTACCAGCAGCAAGTCCATTGATTAATGTGATGCTCGTAGCACCACAGGCCTGCTGTGTTTCTTCTGAAATAATGAATAACGACTGCTGACACAACCTGATTCTTGGATTATTTCCCATGTGGTTCCCTTGGCGTTCATAAAGGGCCTTAAATAACCAGGAAGAAATGCGCTTCGTTGTAGCCGTGAAAGATCAGCTGCTTTTTACTTTCTAACTTAAACTTTACTGCAAAATAGCAGACGATGAGAGAATATTCAATGCATCCCAGTCAAATTTCTCTCATTTCCTGCAGTTTCATGACATTTTTAAACCAGAGGCAAATAGTCGTGAATAAATCATTAATCACAATTATTTTGGCCGAGATAATCGTCGACCCAGAATTTGATGAATCGTCCCTAAACTACTAATATTGAGAAGATAAGAGTTAGCCTGTCCTACTTTGACCCCGGTGATGATGGTAATGGCCTCCGTCTAGTTCCAGAAGTAATAAACATCTTCCGCTGCCATCGTCCTGTCGCTGAGCCACCCAGTTGGGCAGACAAAAAGTAAAGTCCAGACATTGGCTCCATTTCCTGTTTAATGAGTTACATGTTACAGATCAGGAGAAAACTTGTCCTTTGGTACTTACACTTATTCATGTCACAGCGCTCCTCCCTGGTGAGACGGCCGACGTTCTGTTTTCAAAGGAGGTTGTGTTGACCTAAGTGTTGTGTGAAACTGAGCCTTATCAGCCAAACAGGTTTACACTTTAGTCCTAAATCAAAACATGTGTGAATGAGCCTTAAAAATGTCTCTGACCCACAGATCTGTCCGTGCTGTAAACTCCTGTTTCATCCTTTGACGGCCTCGATGAGAGCAGACTGTCTCTGGACTTCACTGTGACCTCATCTCGAGGTCACACAGAGGAACAGAGGGATGGGCGTATCTGTTGGTGAACCTCATCAGAGGCGCTTGGCTTCCTCACGCCCTTAATATGGATCACCCCCCGCCCAGCGGCGGCCCATCGATCGCCACGCGGTGCGTGCAAGAGTCACGGAGGCAGCGGGGCTTCATCAACTGACCCAACAGAAAGGAGCAGTACTTCAGGAAGAGGTTCTCAGATGAAAGAGCATGCTTCAAACAGTCTGTCCCACCAACCTCCCGCAGCCTCCACAACATGACCAGATCCCACGTCTTCTGATGGATCACCTCCACAGTCCTGGACCACGTGTTGAGAATCCATCAGAGCGGACCACTGCCCCAGACCCTCACAGACATGTACGCACACTTCCTGTTGGTGCAGACGCACAGGAAGAGGAAGTACGAAGCAGGAGCTCAGGACAGAGCAGAGAAGAAGAGTCTAAGAACAACTCATGATGGTGCAGCTAGGTCTGATGACAGAGAGAAGAGTTTGTGGAAAGCATTTGTGCAAAAGTTTAAGTCAAGGAAGAACAAACCCTTAAGACCCTGGGGTGAGTGGTGAGACGCTGACAGAGGCCGACACAGAGCTGCTCCTGAGCTGGGGAGACTGGCCTTTGAGCATCTGCAGACAGGAAACATCATGTTCTACCAGAAGACCTGGAGCAGGTGGGTCTGGACCTGAGCGAGGCCTCGGTCTACTCCGGACTCTGCCACTGAGATCTTCAAACGAGCGAGTGTCTTCAACCAGTCAGTCTACTGCTTCATCCACCTGAGTGTGCAGGAGTTTCTGGCAGCCGTTTACCTGCACCACTGCTTAGAGAACAACCAGGAGGTGGTCAGGAGTTTCTTCGCTTCAGCGACAGCAGCAAAGTGGATGAAGAGGGAGATGAGGATGAAGAGGGAGATGAGGATGAAGGAGGCGAAGGAACAAGCTCAAGTCCAAATGAGTTCCTCAGAAAAGCTCTTGAAAAGTCCCTGCAGAGTCCAAACGGCCACCTGGACCTGTTTGTGCGGTTCCTTCATGGCCTCAGTCTGGAGTCCAACCACAGACTTTTAGGAGCTCTGCTGAGTCCAATCCACCAATCAGAAATCACAAAAGTCATTAAAAACCTTAAAAAGATGAGCTCAGAGAAAGTCTCTCCCGACAGAAGCATCAACATCTTCCACTGTCTGATGGAGCTGAAGGACCAGTCTGTGCAGCAGCAGATCCAGGACTTCCTGAAGTCTGGAGGTGGATCTAAGGAGAAACTGTCTGAGATCCAGTGCTCGGCTCTGGCCTACATGCTGCAGATGTCAGAGCAGGTCCTGGAGGAGCTGGATTTAAAGAAGTACAACACGTCTGATCAGGGTAAACTGAGACTGATCCCAGCGGTGAGGAACTGCAGGAAGGCTGTGTGAGTCCTCAGTCACAGACAGCAGCTTCACAGACCTGTTATAATCACTCACATGTCGCTCTAACATCTGTTACAGGTTTAGAGACTGTAGACTCTCAGAGGTTCACTGTGAAGTGGTGGCGTCAGCGCTGAGCTCCCAGCCCCTCCCATCTCAGAAAGTTGGATCTGGGTTATAATAACCTGAGTGATTCCTCAGTGTCTGCGCTGTGTGCTGCTCTGAAGAGTCCTCACTGTCAGCTCTCCTCTCTCAGGTCAGTGCTGTGTCTGAGGACATCAGTGTCAGGTCTGTGACATCCCTCCTCCACTCTCCTCATCCTTTAATCACTGAAACTGAGTCCTGCTCCAAAACAGAGTCTCAGATGTTCAGCTGTAGCTACAGAAACTCCTCTGACTTTACTCTGGACTTTAATCACTTCATTTATTCTTTATTCAGATTGAGTAACTGTGGTTTGTCAGAGATCAGCTGTTCCTCTCTGGCCTCAGCTCTGAAGTCCAACCCCTCACATCTCACTGAGCTGGAGCTGAGTAATAACAGACTGTCTGACTCAGGAGTGTCTCATCTGTGTGATTTCCTGCAGAGGTCAGACTGTCGCCTGCAGACTCTCAGGTCAGTTCACTGTCTCAGGTTTCACACAAACTATGAACAAAACAATATTAGTGATTTGTTTTTGTTTATGACAAAAAAATACATTTACAGAAGGATGAAAACCTACAAGTTTATCCTACAGACTTTTACTACATTTACAGTGAGAACCAGATGTTTACATACACTTCATAAAAAGACACATTTGCATTTTTTTCTCATTGTCTGACATGAAACCAGAATTAACTTTATTTTTAGGTCAATTAGATTATTTTTTTCAATTTGTCAAATTCCAGAAGAATGAGAGATAGAATTTCTGTGTTACTTTTCCAAAAGCAAAGTTTACATTCACTAAGATTACTATACCTTTAAACAGTTTGGGAAAGCCCAGTTATAGAATAGAATAGAATGCTTTATTTGTCATAATGAAACTGGTTTGTGTCTCAAAGTGTCAATAATAAATAATAATAAAAACAGCAGCAGCTCCAATGTGGTGCTAAAGTGCTATTAAGGTGTGATGGAGCTCACAGCTTGGTGGTAAAAACTGTTGTTCAATCTGCTGCTGTGAGTCTTTAACTCTCTAAAACACAGGGGCTCAAACAGTGAGTGTCCAGGATGTGTTCTGTCCTTATAAATGTTTGTTGCCCTCCTCTTCATCCGTGTGGCATATACAGAGCTGACTGGGGCAGATGATGATGTCATGACCTTGGAAGCACAAGTCTGGTTCATCCTTGGGTGTAATTTACAGACACTTGAAGGTTCAGGTTCATTGGTTAAAACAATGATGGAAATGTCCAGTCATCATACAGATCAGAAAGAAGGCGGGTTCTGTGTCCCAGAGATGAACGTGCTGTGTCTGAAATGTGAAGATCAACCCAAGAACAAAAGACCTGCTGAAGATGCTGAACCTGGTAAGAGTTTGTCATTATCCAGAGTGAAACAAGTCCTGTCCCGACATGGGCTGAGAGGGAACTCTGCCAGGAAGAAGCTCTGACTCCAAAACAAACACAAGGATAAAGACTTTAATGTTTGGAGACATATCCTGTGTCTGTTTGTCCATAATGACCATGGTCACGTTTGGAGGAAAAAGCCTTTTTGGAGGAATGGACCAAAACTCATCCAACTATTGTGAGAAGCTTGTGGAAGGAAATCCAAAACGTTTGACCCGAGTTATACAGTTTAAAGGCAACGCTACAAATATTCATGACATGTTTAAACTTTTGGTTTTGGAAAAAGTATTTAAAAAATGTGTAGAAAATTCTATCTCTCATTCTTCTGGAATTTGACAAATAGAAATATTCTTTTTTTTATTCTAATTGATCTAAAAATATTAAAGTTAATTCTGGTTTCATGTCAGACAGTGAGGAAAAAATGCAAATGTGTCTTTTTATAAAGTGTATGTAAACATCTGGTTCCTGCTGTAAATGTTGTAAAAAGAGACGTAACTAAATGAAATGTATTTATTTATTTATTTTGCTTTTATACATTAAGATTTGTATTTGTTCAAACTATATTTTAGAAAGTTTTAGACAAGAAATAATATAGTTTTTTCTTATTAACTCTTCAGTTTGGATTCTTCTCATGACTTTTATTTTCTGTTTTATCTCTGGACTTTAATCACTTCATTTATTCTTTATTCAGATTGAGGGGCTGTGGTTTGTCAGAGATCAGCTGTTCCTCTCTGGCCTCAGCTCTGAAGTCCAACCCCTCACATCTCACTGAGCTGGAGCTGAGTAATAACTACAGTCTGTCCGACTCAGGAGTGTCTCATCTGTGTGATTTCCTGCAGAGGTCAGACTGTCGCCTGCAGACTCTCAGGTCAGTTCACTGTCTCAGGTTTCACACAAACTATGAACAAAACAATATTATTATTATAATAAGCCCTAAATGAAGGCGGTTTTCACACATGTTGGAGCCTTGTAATCCGCTCTAGTTCCAACTGTATTTACTCAAAGTTAGTCCAGTCCGTGTTCACACGCGCTCACACCAAACATCGCACCATCAGCCACGAAACAACCATCAGCTGTTCATGAACTTGTTCCCATGACAACGAGCATCCACCTGTCACTGAGGCGTACACGTGCACGTGCACACTTCCCTGATGTGACTGAGGTCACTCCTCTCCCTCCTGGTTCATTACAGTGAAGCTCATATACAGGAGGAGAAATGCTCTTTAATGGGCTCATGAAGAGGAAAGTTTGACTGAAGGAAAGACGGGAAAGAGAGACGTACCTGATGATTTAAAGTGGATCCATTTTGCCTCGTCAGAGCAGTAATCCAAACGTCCTCATGCAGCGCCCATTCATTCTTTCTTCAGCAAAACAGAGGCATCAAAGTGAGAGTTCAGCCTGAGGTCTCACATTCACACCACACAGACTCAGGAGAGACAGACTCCTGTTTCAGCCGCACTCGGAGGCTGTTTAGACCGGCCTAAAGTGCTGTCCCTTTAGGTCCACCTAACTAGAGCCTGTGTGAAAACGCCCTTAGTCATTTGTTTGTGTTTAGGACAAAAATACATTTACACAAGAATGAAAACCTACAAGTTTATCCTACAGACTTTTACTGCATTTACAGTGAGAACCAGATGTTTACATACACTTCATAAAAGACACATTTGCATTTTCTTCTCATTGTCTGACATGAAACCAGATTTTTTTTTTTCTGTTTGTCAAATTCCAGAAGAATGAGAGATAGAATTTTCTGTGTTACTTTTCCAAAACCAAAAGTTTACATTCACTAAGATTCCTATACCTTTAAACAGTTTGGGAAAGCCCAGTTATAGAATAGAATAGAATGCTTTATTTGTCATAATGAAACTGGTTTGTCTCTCAAAGTGTCAATAATAAATAATAATAAAAACAGCAGCAGCTCCAATGTGGAGCTAAAGTGCTATTAAGGTGTGATGGAGCTCACAGCTTGGTGGTAAAAACTGTTGTTCAATCTGCTGCTGTGAGTCTTTAACTCTCTAAAACACAGGGGCTCAAACAGTGAGTGTCCAGGATGTGTTCTGTCCTTATAAATGTTTGTTGCCCTCCTCTTCATCCGTGTGGCATATACAGAGCTGACTGGGGGCAGATGATGATGTCATGACCTTGGAAGCACAAGTCTGGTTCATCCTTGGGTGTAATTTACAGACACTTGAAGGTTCAGGTTCATTGGTTAAAACAATGATGGAAATGTCCAGTCATCATACAGATCAGAAAGAAGGCGGGTTCTGTGTCCCAGAGATGAACGTGCTGTGTCTGAAATGTGAAGATCAACCCAAGAACAAAAGACCTGGTGAAGATGCTGAACCTGGTAAGAGTTTGTCATTATCCAGAGTGAAACAAGTCCTGTCCCGACATGGGCTGAGAGGGAACTCTGCCAGGAAGAAGCTCTGACTCCAAAACAAACACAAGGATAAAGACTTTAATGTTTGGAGACATATCCTGTGTCTGTTTGTCCATAATGACCATGGTCACGTTTGGAGGAAAAAGCCTTTTTGGAGGAATGGACCAAAACTCATCCAACTATTGTGAGAAGCTTGTGGAAGGAATCCAAAACGTTTGACCCGAGTTATACAGTTTAAAGGCAACGCTACAAATATTCATGACATGTTTAAACTTTTGGTTTTGGAAAAAGTATTTAAAAAATGTGTAGAAAATTCTATTTCTCATTCTTCTGGAATTTGACAAATAGAAATATTATTTTTTTATTCTAATTGATCTAAAAATATTAAAGTTAATTCCGGTTTCATGTCAGACAGTGAGGAAAAAATGCAAATGTGTCTTTTTATAAAGTGTATGTAAACATCTGGTTCTCACTGTAAATGTTGTAAAAAGAGACGTAACTAAATGAAATGTGTTTATTTATTTTTGCTTTTTATACATTAAGATTTGTATTTTGTTCAAACTATATTTTAGAAAGTTTTAGACAAGAAATAATATAGTTTTTTCTTATTAACTCTTCAGTTTGGATTCTTCTCATGACTTTTATTTTCTGTTTTATCTCTGGACTTTAATCACTTCATTTATTCTTTATTCAGATTGAGGAGCTGTGGTTTGTCAGAGATCAGCTGTTCCTCTCTGGCCTCAGCTCTGAAGTCCAACCCCTCACATCTCACTGAGCTGGAGCTGGGTGGTAACAAAGACCTGTCTGACTCAGGAGTGTCTCATCTGTGTGATTTCCTGCAGAGGTCAGACTGTCGCCTGCAGACTCTCAGGTCAGTTCACTGTCTCAGGTTTCACACAAACTATGAACAAAACAATATTAGTGATTTGTTTTTGTTTTGTTTATGACAAAAATACATTTACAGAAGGATGAAAACCTACAAGTTTATCCTACAGACTTTTACAACATTTACAGTGAGAACCAGATGTTTACATACACTTCATAAAAAGACACATATGCATTTTTTTCTCACTGTCTGACATGAAACCAGAATTAACTTTTATATTTTTAGGTCAATTAGAATTTTAAAAAATATTTCTATTTGTCAAATTCCAGAAGAATGAGAGATAGAATTTTCTGTGTTACTTTTTACAAAACCAAAAGTTTACATTCACTAAGATTACTATACCTTTAAACAGTTTGGGAAAGCCCAGTTATAGAATAGAGTAGAATGCTTTATTTGTCATAATGAAACTGGTTTGTGTCTCAAAGTGTCAATAATAAATAATAATAAAAACAGCAGCAGCTCCAATGTGGTGCTAAAGTGCTATTAAGGTGTGATGGAGCTCACAGCTTGGTGGTAAAAACTGTTGTTCAATCTGCTGCTGTGAGTCTTTAACTCTCTAAAACACAGGGGCTCAAACAGTGAGTGTCCAGGATGTGTTCTGTCCTTATAAATGTTTGTTGCCCTCCTCTTCATCCGTGTGGCATATACAGAGCTGACTGGGGGCAGATGATGATGTCATGACCTTGGAAGCACAAGTCTGGTTCATCCTTGGGTGTAATTTACAGACACTTGAAGGTTCAGGTTCATTGGTTAAAACAATGATGGAAATGTCCAGTCATCATACAGATCAGAAAGAAGGCGGGTTCTGTGTCCCAGAGATGAACGTGCTGTGTCTGAAATGTGAAGATCAACCCAAGAACAAAAGACCTGGTGAAGATGCTGAACCTGGTAAGAGTTTGTCATTATCCAGAGTGAAACAAGTCCTGTCCCGACATGGGCTGAGAGGGAACTCTGCCAGGAAGAAGCTCTGACTCCAAAACAACACAAGGATAAAGACTTTAATGTGTGGAGACATATCCTGTGTCTGTTTGTCCATAATGACCATGGTCACGTTTGGAGGAAAAAGCCTTTTGGAGGAATGGACCAAAACTCATCCAACTATTGTGAGAAGCTTGTGGAAGGAAATCCAAAACGTTTGACCCGAGTTATACAGTTTAAAGGCAACGCTACAAATATTCATGACATGTTAAACTTTTGCTTTTGGAAAAAGTATTTAAAAAATGTGTAGAAAATTCTATCTCTCATTCTTCTGGAATTTGACAAATAGAAATATTATTTTTTTATTCTAATTGATCTAAAAATATAAAAGTTAATTCTGGTTTCATGTCAGACAGTGAGGAAAAAATGCAAATGTGTCTTTTTATAAAGTGTATGTAAACATCTGGTTCCTGCTGTAAATGTTGTAAAAGAGACGTAACTAAATGAAATGTATTTATTTATTTTTGCTTTTTATACATTAAGATTTGTATTTGTTCAAACTATATTTTAGAAAGTTTTAGACAAGAAATAATATAGTTTTTTCTTATTAACTCTTCAGTTTGGATTCTTCTCATGACTTTTATTTTCTGTTTTATCTCTAGACTTTAATCACTTCATTTATTCTTTATTCAGATTGAGTGGCTGTGGTTTGTCAGAGATCAGCTGTTCCTCTCTGGCCTCAGCTCTGAAGTCCAACCCCTCACATCTCACTGAGCTGGACCTGTGGGGTAACAGACTGAGTGACTCAGGAGTGTCTCATCTGTGTGATTTCCTGCAGAGGTCAGACTGTCGCCTGCAGACTCTCAGGTCAGTTCACTGTCTCAGGTTTCACACAAACTATGAACAAAACAATATTATTATTATAATCTGCCCTAAATGAAGGCGGTTTTCACACATGTTGGAGCCTTGTAATCCGCTCTAGTTCCAACTGTATTTACTCAAAGTTAGTTCAGTCCGTGTTCACACACGCTCACACCAAACATCGCACCATCAGCCACGAAACAACCATCAGCTGTTCATGAACTTGTTCCCATGACAACGAGCATCCACCTGTCACTGAGGCGTACACGTGCACGTGCACACTTCCCTGATGTGACTGAGGTCACTCCTCTCCCTCCTGGTTCATTACAGTGAAGCTCATATACAGGAGGAGAAATGCTCTTTAATGGGCTCATGAAGAGGAAAGTTTGACTGAAGGAAAGACGGGAAAGAGAGACGTACCTGATGATTTAAAGTGGATCCATTTTGCCTCGTCAGAGCAGTAATCCAAACGTCCTCATGCAGCGCCCATTCATTCTTTCTTCAGCAAAACAGAGGCGTCAAAGTGAGAGTTCAGCCTGAGGTCTCACATTCACACCACACAGACTCAGGAGAGACAGACTCCTGTTTCAGCCGCACTCGGAGGCTGTTTAGACCGGCCTAAAGTGCTGTCCCTTTAGGTCCACCTAACTAGAGCCTGTGTGAAAACACCCTTAGTCATTTGTTTGTGTTTAGGACAAAAATACATTTACACAAGAATGAAAACCTACAAGTTTATCCTACAGACTTTTACTACATTTACAGTGAGAACCAGATGTTTACATACCCTTCATAAAAAGACACATTTGCATTTTCTTCTCATTGTCTGACATGAAACCAGATTTTTTTTTTCTGTTGTCAAATTCCAGAAGAATGAGAGATATAATTTTCTGTGTTACTTTTTACAAAACCAAAAGTTTACATTCACTAAGATTACTATACCTTTAAACAGTTTGGGAAAGCCCAGTTATAGAATAGAATAGAATGCTTTATTTGTCATAATGAAACTGGTTTGTGTCTCAAAGTGTCAATAATCAATAATAATAAAAACAGCAGCAGCTCCAATGTGGAGCTAAAGTGCTATTAAGGTGTGATGGAGCTCACAGCTTGGTGGTAAAAACTGTTGTTCAATCTGCTGCTGTGAGTCTTTAACTCTCTAAAACACAGGGGCTCAAACAGTGAGTGTCCAGGATGTGTTCTGTCCTTATAAATGTTTGTTGCCCTCCTCTTCATCCGTGTGGCATATACAGAGCTGACTGGGGGCAGATGATGATGTCATGACCTTGGAAGCACAAGTCTGGTTCATCCTTGGGTGTAATTTACAGACACTTGAAGGTTCAGGTTCATTGGTTAAAACAATGATGGAAATGTCCAGTCATCATACAGATCAGAAAGAAGGCGGGTTCTGTGTCCCAGAGATGAACGTGCTGTGTCTGAAATGTGAAGATCAACCCAAGAACAAAAGACCTGGTGAAGATGCTGAACCTGGTAAGAGTTTGTCATTATCCAGAGTGAAACAAGTCCTGTCCCGACATGGGCTGAGAGGGAACTCTGCCAGGAAGAAGCTCTGACTCCAAAACAAACACAAGGATAAAGACTTTAATGTTTGGAGACATATCCTGTGTCTGTTTGTCCATAATGACCATGGTCACGTTTGGAGGAAAAAGCCTTTTTGGAGGAATGGACCAAAACTCATCCAACTATTGTGAGAAGCTTGTGGAAGGAAATCCAAAACGTTTGACTCGAGTTATACAGTTTAAAGGCAACGCTACAAATATTCATGACATGTTTAAACTTTTGGTTTTGGAAAAAGTATTTAAAAAATGTGTAGAAAATTCTATCTCTCATTCTTCTGGAATTTGACAAATAGAAATATTATTTTTTTATTCTAATTGACCTAAAAATATAAAAGTTAATTCTGGTTTCATGTCAGACAGTGAGAAAAAATGCAAATGTGTCTTTTTATAAAGTGTATGTAAACATCTGGTTCCTGCTGTAAATGTTGTAAAAAGAGACGTAACTAAATGAAATGTATTTATTTATTTTTGCTTTTTATACATTAAGATTTGTATTTTGTTCAAACTATATTTTAGAAAGTTTTAGACAAGAAAT
This sequence comes from Neogobius melanostomus, assembly GCA_007210695.1. NCBI lineage: Eukaryota > Metazoa > Chordata > Actinopteri > Gobiiformes > Gobiidae > Neogobius > Neogobius melanostomus. The sequence continues at coordinate 66,344 of VHKM01001245.1, read as the reverse complement.
AATATAGTTTTTTCTTATTAAATCTTCAGTTTGGATTCTTCTCATGACTTTTATTTTCTGTTTTATCTCTGGACTTTAATCACTTCATTTATTCTTTATTCAGATTGAGGGGCTGCGGTTTGTCAAAGATCAGCTGTTCCTCTCTGGCCTCAGCTCTGAAGTCCAACCCCTCACATCTCACTGAGCTGGACCTGTGGGGTAACAGACTGAGTGAGTCAGACGTGAAGAAGCTCCTCGTCCTTAAACAGAGTCCTCACTGTCGACTGGAGACACTGAAGTGAGTCCTGACTTTATGAGACTGTTCTGAACCTGGAGCATTTTCTGTCTGTTTTGTCTGAATAAAACACTGAGGCTGTTGGAGTTTGTTTTAAAGAGTTTTTAATCTTAAATCCATTCTACCATTAAAGGTTAATATGCAGATGAAGTGTTAACCATGTGATTGTGTTATATCCTCATCAAAAACATTCAATAATCATCATATTCAGTTTATCTCCCTCTTCCTCAGTCACAACACCAGCCCACACTCCGATACACGGGACCTTTCACAGTTTAAAAGACCTGATTATTTTTCATATATTTCATTGTCGTTCCATATTAATTCTTGTGAATAATGTGACCAGTTGTGATGAATGATTTCTGATCTCTGCTTCTCAACAGCTGGGGCAACATAGCCGACGCCTCAGACTGAGGAGAATAAACAGAAGGATCCAGCATCACGGCTCAGTGGAACAGGTCTGAGCTCCATCAAGAACCTGGAGACAAAAAGTCACCTCCAAAGAAAGAAGGACGAGGACGTGAGAAGAAAGTGAAGTCCTTTAGGCGGCGCGGGTCACAGACTCTCCAGGCGTCTGATCTTGGAGCTTTAATCTGTCCTACTTAATGATATTATTACATGATCTGATATTATGATCTGATGAAGAACAGACGCTTTATTCACATCAGATGGAAACTTCCACAGTGTCACTTTGACCATGGATGATTAAAATAAAGCTACAGAGCTGCTGGTTATATCACATAAACCTGTGTTTGTACTGTTTTCTTCTTGAGCAATGATTACGAGTCAATAAAAATGCCACTGTCAATCAGTCGTCTTTCATTTACAGAGACTCTGGAAAGTACTAATACACCTTTAACTTTAGCACAGTTTGTCATGTTTACCATAAACATAAAGATTTTATTTTGAATGTTTTACTGAAAGTTCACACACAAGTAACAGACAACTGTGAAGTGAAAGCAAAATGATACATGATAAATAGAAAAGTGAAAAGTGGGGCGTGCATAAGTATTCATACAGCATGACTTAATACTTTGTGGAACCTCCTTTTTCTGCAATAACAGCAGCAAGTCTTCTGGGGTATGACTACAAGGTTTGCACATGTAGAGACATTTTAGCCCATTCCTCTTTACAAAACAACTCAAGCTCTGTCACATTAGAAGGAGAGCGTTTGTGAACAGCAGTTTTCAGGTCTTTCCACAGATTTTCAATAGGATTTAGGTCAGGACTTTGACTGGGCCATTCTAACACATTAATATGTTTGTTTTTAAACCATTCCATTGTAGATTTAGCTTTGTGTTTAGGGTCATTGTCCTGCTGGAAGGTGAATCTCCGCCCCAGCCTCAATTCTCTTGCTGACTCCAGCAGGTTTTCCTCCAAAATGTCTCTGTATTTGGCTCCATCCATCTTCCCAACTATTCTTACAATCTTCCCAGTCCCCGCTGAGGAAAAGCAGCCCCATAGCATGATGCTCCCCCCACCATATTTGACACTGGGGATGGTGCACTCAGGACGATGAGCAGTGTTAGGTTTGCTCCATACATAACGTTTTGCATTTGGGACAAAAAGTTCAATTTTTGTCTCATCTGACCAAAGCACCTTCTTCCACATTTATTTGTTTTAATTTTATTTAGCACTTTAGAGTAGCCATTCAAAGGGAAAAAAGAACATAAAAAGCATCCATTTGGAGGTACGAATACACAAAATAAATAACAGAGATGGCCCCTCCTGGAACCACCACCTTAACGTGGTGGAGGGTTTGACCTGAATGATCCTGGAGCTCTGTTGTCGGGGGCTTCGTGCCCCTGGTAGGGTTTCCCAGGGCAAACAGGTCCTAGGTGACGGGTCAGACAAAGAGCGGTTCAGAAGCCCCTTATGAGAGACCAACAGGCCTGGTTAGAACCATGAGGCCGTCCTTATGTGGACCCACCACCTGCAGGGGGCGCTATAGGGGCTGGTGCAGCTCCAACAGCTGCCCCCACGACCCAGCAACGGACAAGTGGAAGAAGATGGATGGATGGATGGATGGATGGATGGGAGAGGTAGAAACCAAGTAGGCTTACAGCAACACCACTCCCAGTAGACAATAAAATAAGAATCAGAGTAACTTCAACCCATGCCAAGTTACTACATACTCAAAATACCAAGTCAAATACAAATACAACGTGTCAAATATACAAAACTCACACAATCATTTCCTTTGAGTCATTTGCTCTGTACTCAGCACAAATACATAAGGGATAATGCACGACGAGGTGTCCATTATCAGAAATAACTGGACGACGCGGAGTCCAGTTATTCTGATAATGGACACCTCGTCGTGCATTATCCGCTTATACCTCGGTCCGGCAAACTGAAACTGTTCATTGGGACCTGTTTACTTAAGTCCTGGGCAGGAGTTATTTCACTTTTTAATCAGTTTTACCTGAAAGTAGTTCCATCTCAATTGTTTACCGTTACTATGGAAACAGCTGATTTGTTTTTTTAACTGGTGTACATTATCACTTTTTAACACCTTCCAGCCAATCAGAATCGAGTATTCACCCAGACCAATTTTAATTAATTTTAGCATGATTTTATGTGGACTGATGCTGTAACGGGTGAATGTATGAATGAATATTTGTATTTGAGTGGTTAAATATATTTTATATTGTACATGTTGTGACTCACCTGCTCAGGGACTGCAGATGGAAACTAGCTCAAGCTAAATCTGGTGCAAAGCATCTTTAATTAATGTATTTGCACATTGTCCCTGTTGAAATAAATTAATAAACTAAACTAAACTAAACCATGGTATAATTAGCCATTAATTCATGTTTTAGTTTGTTTTTATACATGTATAATGTGGTGGATGAATCCAGAAGATGGATTTATCTGTTCCATATTAACTCCATGAAATCTAATTGTCCGTTGATCACGAGAGGTTTTATATAATGGCAGATGAAGGTGCTGTTTTGCAGCCTGCCTTGTAGAATAATGATGAACCTGATGGTTATACATAAAATAATGTTTTATATAAGAAGACCAATCATCATCATACAGTGATCTAAATACAAAAGTACATGTTATAAGAATATTTATATAAACAATATTCAAGAGTTTTAATTCGAAAAACAAAGGTGCACTTGGAGCATCAGGTTTGGAAAGAGTAGCTATACGGACAAACCTCTTTTGTAGAATGAACATTTTGTTTAGGTAAGTAGTGAAGGTATTTCCCCAAACAACATTGCCATAATTTATATAGGGATAAATAAGACTGCAGTAAAGTGTTTAGACACATTTGTGATTTACTACGTTTCTAATTTTACCTATGATTCCAATAGACTTAGTTATCTTCTTGCAAACTTTATCGACCTGTTCCTTCTAGCACAATTTATCATCAATCTGAACTCCTAAAAACATGTAGATGAAACACTGTTTATTTCTTCATTATTAATGTAAATTTTGATTTGATCTCTTTCACATTTTTTTTTACAGCAAATAACATAAAATTCGATATTTTTTAACATTTAATGACAATTTATCCGCTCTGAACCACTCTGAATAATTTTGAAGATTATGATTTAAATTTTTAATCAAAGCCTTTAAATCCCTGTTAGAAATAAACAGGTTGGTATCATCAGCAAAAAGAACAGGAAAGGTGGTCGTAGAAACAGAAGCAAAATCATTAATATAAATAATAAATAATAGTGGTCCCAAAATTGAACCTTGTGGTACACCATACTCCACGGAATTCTTTTTAGAGTCATAATTTTTTATACTGACATACTGTTCTCTGTTAGTTAAATAATTATAGAGCCAGATATAGACATTGTCCCTGAACCCGTATTTATGCAGTTTATGAAGCAGAATATCGTGGTTTACAGTGTCGAAAGCTTTAGATAGATCTAAAAATACACCAATTGCAAATTCCTTTTTACCCAAAGCCGTATAAATTCTATCCACTAGTTCAATAAGAGCCTTGTGAGATGAAGGACATTTGCGAAATCCAAACTGGTAATTATATAATATATTATTCTTAGTTAAGTGTTGATGAAGTCTTCTATAAACAAGCTTTTCCAAAATGTTTGAAAAACATGTCAATATGGAAATAGGACGATCATTTGAGAAGGATGTATTTTCACAATTTTTATACAAAGGTATAACTTTAGCAATTTTTAATTCAGAAGGTACTATGCCAGTTTTCATAGATAACACAAAAATATAAGTAAGTGGTTCAGAAATCATAGATGTAACATCTTTAATAGAAGCACTTATTTCATCATGGCCAGGGGCAGATGTTTTAGACCTGCAATGATTTCCTGTACCTCACTGGAATTAGGTGGTTCAAACTCACTAAAAGAAGAATATTTACCTTTAATGTAGTCTAGAGGATTGACGGCTTTTCTTTCTTTTTCTTCTTTTCTGTGTCTGGACCTGCTGCCAGAGGGGAGCAGCCCCCGAGCAACCGGACCATCATTTGTTAAGTGTCCTATACTATGCATTAAAAGAGACCAATTTTAGGAGTCTGCTGCCAGAAGAGGGTTTCCTCGAGCTGCCGACCCCCACATGTCTGCCCTGTACTACGGGTTATGTTGAATGTGGAGTACTGTTATGTGCTATGTAAGGACTGGAGACGTTGTCTCCCTCTTGTGTTTGTCCCCCTCTGTTTTTGTTTTTCAGGCTTGGCTCTTGGCTGGTGGGAGTGTCTCTGAGCAGGCAAAGCTGACATCCATCTGCAATCAAGCCCTGTACTTAATCACCTGGTTTTCCTGCACTCACTGCCAGATTATTCCGTCTTCATTGTGGTCGGTTACCAAGTCCCGTAGTCCAATTGGTGGTCATCAGTTTTTTTTTGTCACTAAAGCTTATTTTTGCATCTTGCTGTTTAGTTCATCTGCCTGCTACGGAGACCTCCTGCCAGAGCCTGCTGAGCCAAGCCTGTTTGAGTTTTTGTTCATAGAGGAAGTCTTGTAAATAAAGACAATTTTTGTTCGCCATCGAGCCTTTGTCCTCGCTTTGGGGTCCACACAAAAACCTTAACAGAATAATCTGGCCAACTATGGACCCCGCAGATCCAGAGGCTATAGTCAGAGCCCTATCAGCACAAGGACAAACTATTGGGCGCCATGAACGGGGCATCACGGAAATTATTGAGACTCTCCAGGAACTCTCCAAACAAGTGGTGGACTTGGGAACAAAGATCACTGCGATGCAGTCTCCTGTACCTGCAGCACCTACTACTGCAACTCCTATGCAACCTCTTTCCCAGGACTCTCGGACCCATGCACCACGTGAGCCATTCATTCCCACCCCCAACCTTATTCAGGTGACATAGGCACTTGTGCGGCCTTTCTGTTAAAATGTGATTTGGTTTTTGAGCAGCAGCCCTTAACCTATGCTACTGATAGGTCTAAAATTGCCTACATTGTGGGGTTGTTAACGGGAAAAGCATCAGAATGGGCCACAGCTGCTTGGACCAGTCAATCACCAATCTGCCATTCCTATACCGAGTTCACCACCGAAATGAGACGCATTTTTGACCACCCCATTCAGAGCAAGGAAATCGGCCAACGCCAAATTTCCGTATTGCAGCCGCCGAGAGTGGGTGGGACCAAAAGGCACTCCAGGGAGCATTCTTTTATGGACTTAATGAAAATATTAAGGACGAATTGGCTGCTAGAGATGAATGTAGAGACTTGGAAACCCTGATCTCATTAACTATTCGTCTGGACAACCGCCTTAGGGAGAGGCGCAGAGAAAAACTGTCTCGGGCTAGTACCTCCCCCATGAGTGGTAGCTTTTCCCCACCTGTTTCCCATCCTAAGAGAGAGTCGGACCATGCTCTTTCCTCTGCCACTCCAGAAGAACCTATGCAATTGGGTCGCTTAGGCCTGGATCCAGCAGAACCTCAGCGCCGCCTGTGGTCCCGCCTCTGTTTCTATTGTGGAGATCCTGATCATTTCCGGGGCCAATGCAAACTCCGACCAAAAGACCAGGCTCATCAGTAGGAAAGGGGTCGCTGGTGAGCCCAATTACCTCCCACACCAAATCCCCTCAACGCATGCAACTTCACTCCATTTTGTTCAATGGTGAGTCCTTCCCTGTTACTTCGCTCATAGACTCTGGTGCCGATGATAATTTTATCGACGCTGACCTTGTAAGGGACCTAGGCATACCAACTGAACCCTTAGAGCAATCTAAATTTGTTAAGTCTGTAGATGGTCAACTCATTGCTAAAGTTACATCCTGCACCATCTCACTAACCCTGGTATTGTCTGGAAATCACAAAGAGTCTATAAGACTATTTGTGTTGCCTTCGCCACTCGCTCCTATTGTCCTGGGTATCCCCTGGTTACAGCTACATAACCCTCAATTTGATTGGCCCTCAGGTTCGGTAGTTAACTGGAGTGTATTCTGTCACTTGAATTGCCTACGCTCAGCTCTCACTACTTGCCAGTCACCCACTGCTTCTCCTTCTGAACCACCTGATCTGTCCAAAGTACCCCACGAATATCATGATCTGGCTGAGGTGTGCTATAGAACTTATTCCTGGTTCCTCCTTACCCTCAAGCCGTTTGTACAATCTGTCTCCTCCAGAAAGAGAGGCCATGGAAAAGTATATCCATGGTGCATTAGCTTCTGGTCACATACGCCCATCCTCTTCACCTGTAGCAGCTGGGTTTTTCTTTGTGGAGAAAAAAGACACAACTCTTAGACCATGCATTGACTACCGAGGTCTCAATGACATTACTGTCAAAAATATTCGATCATTTATAAATGATCTAATGTGGCATTTTCTTTGAGTTACCAAATGATTGAGGTAAAGTCACTGCAGGTGCTGTAGATACAGGTGTTTTTGTTGTGAACATTTTGCTATAATTAATTTTGTTTTACTAAAACTAGGCTTTTGCCATAGTTAACATTTGTTTTAATGCAGCATGATATTTGCATACAGAATCAAATGCAAATGTAAACCAAAAATCAAATAAAGTAACTATTATTGTTTGCAGTTATGTTTCACGCTTGACATCGCCGTGTTTGGCCTGCGACCCACAGGCACATTTTCATTTTGGCCCTCGGAGACAAAAGGTTTGGGCACCCCTGGTTTAAAGGGACTATATGGAGTTTAAAAATGTTAAAATGATGTATTTTCCTCCCCTACATGTTCCAGCCATGTCCTAATGTGTAGAATGAGCCCAGACCTGTTCACCACAACTGCCTCTAAACTCCTGCACTGTCCGAAGCTCCGTCAGCACCAGCTTAATATAGAAGCTGCAGTTACACGTTAGACCTGAGGTGGCAGTAGAGAGAATCGGCTGATCCTGCTCCTTTTATAATATCACTTTAATGTGTTGATTCATGTATTAGACAAAAAACAACAATAAAAGTGAATAAAATCTCTTCATTGAAGAGTCATGTGTCGTTTTATCCCAGTCGCTCATTTCTCAGATCAGGAATAATGTTTGAAAAACCTCATTTTTACAAATGAAAATATCAAAATCTAGATGCATTAGTTCAAAAACATTTTTTTTTCCATATTGTGTTTAGTTTTGTAGAGAAAGACGTCGTGAGCACTCACACTAGTTCACCTCTGTGAGAGAAACATGGAGATCTGAGGACCAGGATGTAGCTTCATAAAGGATGGAGGCTCTCTGTTTTCCTTTATACTTTATTTCAGACACCGACATGTTTCCACTCTGGGCACACGTGCACACAGGTGATTATTAAAAAACAAGGACAGTGAGCAAGGGTGTGTTCTGAGCCCGTTATTGTTCACACTGCTTACTCACGACTGCCACTCACAGCAACAACCATGTCATTAAGTTTGCAGATGACACCACAGTTGTCGGCCTCATCACAAACAACGATGAGTCGGCATACAGGAAAGAGGTGGAGGTGCTCACAGCCTGGGGCACAATGCACAATCTGGCCCTCAACACCACCAAAACAAGGGAGATGATCGTTGCTTTCAGAAGATCCGGAAAACATCATCCTCCGCTCACAATTAACAAGTGTGAGGTGGAGAGGGTCGAGAGTGCCAAGTTCCTGGGGATACATCTGTCAGACAAACTGACCACCAGAGACAACACCACGGCTATAATTAAGAAGACACGTCTTCACTTCCTCCGTAAGCTGAAGAAGGTGGACCTCCCCATCCCAGTTTTGACTCTGTTCTACAGAGGGACAGTGGAGAGCCTGCTAACGTATGGCATGCTGTCCTGGTTCAGCAGCTGTACAGCTGAAGAGAAGCAGAGTCTCGGTCGGATCGGGAGAACTGCAGAGAAGATCATAGGCGCCCCCTTACCACCACTGCAGGACATCTTCACTGAGCGCTGTGCAGAGCAGACCTTATCCTGAAAGACTGCTCGCATCCCTTCCATCCAATGTTTGAACTGATGCCGTCGGGGAAGAGATACCGCAGCATCAGGACGACAAAAACTCCAACGTTAAACAGCTTCCTTCCCACAGCTGTTAGACTGATGAATAAGACCCGATCATCTACAGACTAATCAAGTTTTGCACTAAATTGTTGGGGCGACAATGGCGCAGATGGTAGAGCTGGTCGTCTCATGATCGGAAGGTCGTGGGTTCGAATCCCGCCTCCTGAAGGTGCACATTGTTGTTGTGTCCTTGGGCAAGACACTTCACCCACCTTGCCTCCAGTGTCTGCGTACATTGGTGTATGAATGAATGGGTGAATGGGTGAGTGGATCCTTGCTGTAAAGAGCTTTGAGTGCTTTGAGTGCCTAACGTATACGTGCAAAAGCGCTTTATAAGTTGAGACCATTTACTCTGTTAAAGACGCTAAACTGAGAAAACACGAGGCTTATCGTTGGACGGACTGACAGACTTTATCAAACTGAAGCACAAGCACAGTATGAATGGTGTTTTTGGATTATCCCATGCAGAAGCAGGATTCTTCACGGCAGATGCAGCGTGTGTTCCTGCCTTCACCGCTGCAAAGGGCTTAACCAGAGACTTTAAGGTGGATGTTTGTAAAGCGGACGATGAAGCTGATGGTGCGTGAGTTTTGGGAAACTGCACCAGCAGCACTCGTGTTCAACAAGCTAAACCTCACTATCTGGGCTCTAACTTTACCAAATAACATCCGAACCATCCATTCCTTTCTGCTCTGACTTCATCTGATACGTCTTTGTGGGAAATGTACGAGCACAGAAATGCTCTTTGCAACGTTAACAGGTAAAAGAGGCTGAGGCTGAATATGTGGATAGTTTTTTCATGAAGCGCGAGGTCTGGACAGAACAGGCTCAGGTGTTTGGTCAGCCCTCTGACCGCTCACTGAGAGGAGCAGTGGCTGAGCAGGAGTTACTCAGGTTGTTTGAGATGTTCTGGTCTCACCTGTAGCTCTCTCGTTCTGTGTTAGGCCTTTGTCCTGGTTTAGATGGGATTTAGTCCTGTCTTAGTCCTGATAGTATTGCATGTTTTTGCCCTGGTTTAGTTCTGAGTAGTCCTAGTTTATTATTAGGCTCTTTATTATTCTGTATTAATCTATTGCTGTGTTTGTGTTTTGTTTTTCTCCAAAGCCTTAAAATGCTGGAATATAATAAAACTTTTATGTTTAGGCCCAATTCTATTCAATTCAAGCAGTGATAATGAAATGTTCATTTATTTATCCCAATATGAATCAGTTTGGTGGTGGGAGGCTGACCCCTGACCCCTGACCGGCCCAGTGGTCAATGACAAACGTCAAATCTCCCCCAGTGATAAAGTAATGCAAGAGCCCTGCTGTAAGCACCAGTGACTGTGAAAGAGGATTTTCTTAAATGAACAACATAATAACAAGCCAAACTTGTTAATAAGTAATGTTTCAGCACTCATGTTCATTTCTTTGGTTGGGCCTCCTTTGAATAAGTGGATCCTGACAAATATGTTAGAAATGTGTTCTTCTTAGACGTAGGACTGCAGAGCACCAGGCCTGAATGTGTTCATTTAGTAAATCACATAGACCCGTAATCATTCATGATTGTTAAAACCTGCTAAAGGATATCTACAAATAATTCAAGGCTTTAAAAAATATTGGAAAATATAATTACAGTATCAAATACCTTGTATTGTGCAGTATGAATATTATACTGTTCAGAACCAATGACTACAAGTCAGTACATACAAATATAAAGTGTAGCGTGTATCCTACTGCTTGTTACAGGTTAGAGTTCCCCAACCTCCCAAATCCCACTTTAACCACTGCCTATAGTAGAAATAAGACTTATCATCATTTATGTTTTAATCATTTGTCATTTAAACTTTGTGGGTTTTCTGTGTTGGAGCCGCTCACGTGCACGACCAAGGTCTGAGCAACGTGCACAGTTCAGCTGCTTTTATTCTGAAGGTCAACACAGGAACAGCTCTCATTTATTCCCTCTCAAATCAAATCAAATCAAACTTTATTTATAAAGTGCTTTTCATACAAAATGTAACACAAAGTGCTTTACAGTGCTTAAAAAATCATTAAAATAGTCACCACCAGCAAATATACATAAATAACAACAACCCCCACCTCCCCCTACCCACCCGCACACACAGACACACAGACACATATACATACATATACAGACAGCCCAGTTGTTAAAAGTCTTAAGTAAAAATGGACATAAAGTTGGGGACATAAGGCTGAGTACAGATGAACAGAAAGAGGAAACACCATCCAAGGAGCCGTCTGCACCGGGAGCAGCCCATCGGCCACAGCCACAGAGCGCCAACACAGGGCGCCCGGAGGAGGAGAGACGTCCAACCTCCATCCAGGCACCCACAGGAGAGCGCCCGCACGGCCACAGCCAACCAGCACTCCCGGGGCAGAGGGCTCCCTCAGAGGAACCACTGGGAGAACATAAAAATAAAAGATAAATTAAAACAGCTAAAACTCGGCTAAAAGTGTGGAATAGCACAAGATAAAAATAAAATAAATAAATAAAAAAGAGACTAAAGAAATAATTGTATAGAACTAAAACAGATAAAGTTAATATAAATAAATATTAGTTAAAAGCTAAGCTAAAAAGGTGGGTCTTGAGCTGCTCTTAAAGACATGAACGTTCTCTGTGGTCCTGAGCTCCTCCTCAGGTCGTTCCAGAGGTGAGGGCCGTAATATTGGAAAGACGCCTCGCCGTGAGTCTTTCTGTTGACTTTAGGAATAACTAGGAGACCCCTGCCGGAGGAGCGCAGGGACCGTGAAGGTTCATAAGGTAAAAGCAGTTCTGAAAGATAAGAAGGACCAAGACCATTAAGACATTTAAAAACCATTAAAAGAACTTTAAAATCGATCCTGAAACACACGGGGAGCCAATGCAGCGACTCTAAAACCGGTGTAATGTGGTCCCGCCTCCTGGTCTTTGTCAGGACACGAGCTGCTGAATTTTGTAAAAGTTGTAAACCTGAGATACTCTTTTTGGGAAGACCAGAGAGCAGGGCATTACAGTAGTCGATACGACTGGTGATAAAAGCATGCATCAGCGTCTCCGTGTTGGCCCGAGAGAGAATGGGGCGGGGCTATGTTCTTTAGATGGTAAAAACCTATTTTTGTGATATTCTTAATGTGTGGAATTAAAGTCAGCTCAGAGTCAAAAATCACACCCAGGTTCTTCACCTGTGAGGAAGGATTAAAAGACAATGACTGTAGTTTGGGTAAAAGTTTCTCTCTCTGGGCCTCAGGACCGATGACTAAAACTTCAGTTTTGTCCTGGTTAAGCTGGAGAAAGTTTTCTGCCATCCAGGATTTGATCTAAAATGCAGTTAAAAAGTGCATCCATTGGCCTGGTGTCATCAGGAGACATGGAGATGTACAACTGTGTACATTTTTATTGTGAAGGCCAACGCAGGAACAGCTCTCATTATCCCCAAATCTACCATTTTATTGTGAAGGCCAACACAGGAACAGCTCTCATTTATTCCCCTCAAATCTACCATTTTATTCTGAAGGCCAACACAGGAACAGCTCTCATTTATTCCCCTCAAATCTACCATTTTATTGTGAAGGCCAACACAGGAACAGCTCTCATTTATTCCCCTCAAATCTACCATTTTATTGTGAAGGCCAACACAGGAACAGCTCTCATTTATTCCCCTCAAATCTACCATTTTATTGTGAAGGCCAACACAGGAACAGCTCTCATTTATTCCCCTCAAATCTACCATTTTATTGTGAAGGCCAACACAGGAACAGCTCTCATTTATTCCCCTCAAATCTACCATTTTATTGTGAAGGCCAACACAGGAACAGCTCTCATTTATTCCCCTCAAATCTACCATTTTATTGTGAAGGCCAACACAGGAACAGCTCTCATTTATTCCCCTCAAATCTACCATTTTATTCTGAAGGCCAACACAGGAACAGCTCTCATTTATTCCCCTCAAATCTACCATTTTATTGTGAAGGCCAACACAGGAACAGCTCTCATGTATTCCCTCAAATTACCATTTATTGTGAAGGCCAACAGGAAAGCTCTCATTTATTCCCCTCAAATCTACCTTATTATTGTGGAGGCCAACACAGGAACAGCTCTCATTTATTCCCTCTCAAATCTACCTTTAACAGTCTATGGTTTAAACTTGAAAATCTTTTTCCCCCCGTCACTAGATGGCCCCAACGCGCCGTCAGTGCAACAAAAGCCTCTTATCACGTGGCAGCTGTGATGATCACATGACCTGTCCAAGATGGCGGCGGTGCTGTGTGCGGAGCTGCGGCTCAGGGACGGACAGAAGAGGACGGTCCAGGTCGAGACGGTCCAGACCTCCGGGACCTCCGGGACCACAGGGGGATCGCCTCTCTGATCTCTGCCGTGCGCGAGCTCAGCACCAGCGTCACGTGCTTACTGACTGAGCTCGTGCAGCAGGAGCAGGGCCGTGGCGCGTGCGCAGCAGGTGTGTTTTCTTTTTTTTATTAATTATTATTAATTAATTAATTATTATTATTAATTTGTGTTTACACAAAAAAGTGAAACGTGTCGATTTAAAGTCGTTTCTGTGAAGAACTGGAGGAAATGTTGGGAAAGTTCAGACTGAGTTTGGACATTTGAATGTTGTTGTTTTTCCTCTTTTATTGTTTGGAATTAAAATATCAGGTACAGGAGCAACAAAACAAGAAATACATATTTTTACATCAAAGTGAACATGTGTCACTTAAAGATTTACTCAGTAAGAAACAAATACTTCATTTTAATAAGAAGTAAAAAGTTACTTCAAAAAGTACTTGAGTAAATGTAACAGAGTACTACCTACCTCTGTAAATCTCACAGAAATATCTTTACCATGTTGGGAAATTCCTGCTGCAGTTTTGAATCATCAGTGTTGGGGTTAACGTATTACAAAAGTAACGAGTTACACAATATATGACTTTTTCCTGTAACTAAGGAATATAACATATTACTTACACAAAATACAGGAATATATTAGTCATTACATTTCAAGTAACTCGAGTTACAAGAGCATTTAAATGTATTTGGAAAAAAGGCCAAACTCCCCAAATAAAACGCAGCACCTGGAAGTTTCCGTATAAGATCTGCAGTCTGTAGCTAAAGTCCTCAAAACAAAACATAAGACCGTGGGGACACAGAAGGAAAAGGAAATTATTACTATTTTCCAAATGTAACTCAGAGTAGTGTAACTCAGCTACATTTTTGAAACAGTAATACAAACATATTACATTTTTAAAGCTCTAACGACTAATATAAACTAATAATAATAATAATAATAATGCATGGGTTTTATATCGCACTTTACTCTGCATTATTCATTCATTCCAACCTTGGTGGATACTAGGTGCATTGAGTTGCCTTGTGTATGAAATGTGTGGTATAAATAAAGTTGCCTTGCTCACTATTGTAGCCACAGCTGCCCTGGGGTAGACTGACTGAAGTGAGGCGACCAGTCTTTGCCATCGGCCCCTCCCACCACCACCAACCACTCACAACACTCACCATCCAAATACCGACCACGCCCTTCCTGCTCAGGGATCAGGCAGAGCAAAGGCGGGATTTTGTTCCAACTCACGTGAAACTATTGTTTTCTAGAGTCAGACGGAGAGGATGAAGATGAAGACGAAGACAAAGAGGATGATGACGATGACGAAGATGAAGAGAAACATTCGAGGGATTCTGGACCAGACCCCAAACGGACTAAAGTCTGATTTAAACGGACTTAAGTTTTTTCCGCCGCAGTCGCATCACGGACGCTCAAATTAAAATGTTTTTGCAGATGGTTGACTCAGTTTTGTAAATGTCAGACTCTGTCAGGTTCTTCTGTCAGGTTCTTCAGTCAGGTTCTCTGTCAGGTTCTTCAGTTCTGCGATGGTTCCTGTTGTAATGGAAGAGTTCTTACACTAACGGGTCTGATGGTAAAGGACGGTCAGATGGAGAGTTTCCAGGGCAGACGTCGGAGAATCGCTGCTAACACTGATCCTGTGCTGGACACCGTTACATTCATACATACTTTAACAATACTTTGTTTTCGATACCGATACCTGAACGATACTCTTTCCGATACTCAAATATTAGTCGTCTAGAACCAGAGAACAGAACAATAATGTGTGGAAGATCTGCACATTTACAATATCAGCTTCATCTGCAATGTCAAGACATGTGGGAAAAATTGGGGCGAAATTGTGGCAAAAAAAAGGAATAAATTAGCAAAGGATTTGGGGAAAACATAGGGGAAAAGGTGTAAGAAAGGAGAAATGGGACAAACATTCAGAAAAAAAATGGGAGAAAAATAAAATTAATTTATTTGAGCTGAAACAACCAAGTCACTTCTTTAATTCTGCCCCTGGACCAACAGCATTAAAGCTATATTTTTTTTCTTTTTCAGTATCTGCTTTTTTCCGACACCAGACTGGTACAGTGTAACGATGCCCAGCTCTAATCTTGTCGTACTCTTTATTTCGTGATCACTAATGAGCAGCAGGAATAAAGCACCATGAAGCTTTTGTGTTGTAAAACTGTAGCTTTTATCAGTGTTGTGCTGTAAAGCCTTTTCCTTTATCCCGGACGGTCCGTTTGGTGCTGCCCCTTCACTCGTTTACACAGGACGGCAGACGTCAAGACAAAATCAGTTTCTACCATAGACTTATTGTTTCTACACGGACACAAAGCCGTTTCCAGACATTTGTATGAAATAAAGAGAAAAAAATATATATGAAAAACTATTAAAAAAGAGTTTACGTAGTTGGATTTTTGTAAATATATTATCCAGGTTTAATTGTTCTGCTTTTATTTCTGCTTTGTGATTAAAATACACAGGAAGTCCAGAAATGAAAAAATCCGCCAAAATTCGAGCACCGGAAGTAAACAGGAAGTGCTTATTAGCATCAGAGCGGCTAACAGTAAAGCTAAGTCTCATTGTGTTGTCCCGCTGCTTTGTGTTAAACGCTGATTATAAAACCATCGTACGGGCTCCAGGCGGGAGTCCGAGCCGGGCCACAGCCAGAACCAGAGCCGAACCGTCCGCTCAGACCCATAACAGAGTTAGCTTTAGCCCCGGAGCTAACATTAGCTTTAGCTTTAGCCTCGCGCTACAACAACAACAACGGAGCTTTATCTGAATCTGAGATAACCGACCACAGGAGGTCCAGCCCAGAGCTAACGGACTAAACCAGGACTAAAGGAGGTCCAGCCCAGAGCTAACGGACTAAACCAGGACTAAAGGAGGTCCAGCCAGAGCTAACGGACTAACCAGGACTAAAGGAGGTCCAGCCCAGAGCTAACGGACTAAACCAGGACCAAAGGAGGTCCAGCCCAGAGCTAACGGACTAAACCAGGACTAAAGGAGGTCCAGCCAGAGCTAACGGACTAAACCAGGACTAAAGGAGGTCCAGCCAGAGCTAACGGACTAACCAGATAAAAGCAGCCAGAGCTAACGGACTAAACCAGGACTAAAGGAGGTCCAGCCCAGAGCTAACGGACTAAACCAGGACCAAAGGAGGTCCAGTCCAGAGCTAACGGACTAAACCAGGACCAAAGGAGGTCCAGTCCAGAGCTAACGGACTAAACCAGGACTGAAGGAGGTCCAGCCCAGAGCTAACGGACTAAACCAGGACTGAAGGAGGTCCAGCCCAGAGCTAACGGACTAAACCAGGACTAAAGGAGGTCCAGCCCAGAGCTAACGGACTAAACCAGGACCAAAGGAGGTCCAGTCCAGAGCTAACAGTGGACCAAAGGAGGTCCAGCCCAGAGCTAACGGACTAAACCAGGACTAAAGTGCTGTAAAAAGGCAAGTTTATTTGTAGATTCATTCATACACAAGGCAGTTCAAAGTGCTTCACAGTGGCATAAGATTACAAGAAGAAGATCGAGTCAATCCACAAAATGTCATAAACATAAAGATGTATTAATTACAGTTGTACTCGAGCCCAAACAGCCCAAACCAGGACAGAGATGAGCAAACTGGGGGCTCTCCTTTCCATAATTTATTGATGTAATTGTTTCTGCTTCATTCTTTTCCATCAGAGGCACCATTACTTTGTTTAAATGTATTGGTTTATTTGGTCGGGACAGTGCATGTAAACACACCATGCATACTCTCAAACTCACTCTCATTTATCCTGACCTATTGTACATGTTTTTAGTGGTAGGGGAAACCGGAGGAAACCTACACAGACACAGAAAGGCCTCGTCCAGGTGGGAATCGAACCCCAGACCTTCTAGCTGTGAAGCTCGAGCACTAACCGCTGTGCCACCGTGCCGCTCATTACCGTCCACACACTGGGCTCATCTGGCACTAAATAAATCAAAACTGCTCCGTCAATGCAGTTTGAATGAAAAGGAGGATCTTATAATATCTGCCCCTTTGTTAACGTTCTGTTATTTAGTCTTTTTCTGTACTATATTTACAACGACCATCACGAGCCTTTTGCTGAGGACTAAAGGAAACTACAGGCTTCATTGTTTCCAACAGTGCCTTATTGTTGTTATTGTCTTTTCTAAAGCTCCAGAAAAATCCACTTTTCCCTTTGAGCAAAATAAAGTCTGCCAATATTTTCACCTCTTGGTTCCAGATGAAGAGAATAGGATTTGTTTATTATTGATCATGTTCTGTTTGGTTAAAAAGGGACTCGTTTTTTTGTTTTATTGATCGTGTGAGTTTTGTTTCTGTCCAAAAGCAGAAAAGGAAAAGGTGGAAGCGGTGTGTTCTGTGACTTGGGTGATGAATATTCTGTGGTTTATGTTTTGTCATTGATCATATATTAATCGTGTATTGATCATGTATCGATGGTGTTTTGATCAGATGGCGGAGGAGGAGGAGCACGTTGTGTCTCTGGTGGACGTTCTGGAGGAGGATGAGGAGTTGGAGGAAGAGGCCAGTGCTGTTCTTGCAGCCAGCGACGCCGAGCACTGCTCCTACTCCCAGGTCCCACCCTCACACATGCACACAAACAGAAACATATACATTAGGGGCAGTGTGATATCGAAAAAACCTGCGATAAGGACGTGCAATATTATATCAATATTCCTAATTCACAGAAAAAGTGCCACAGAGTAAACTGAGATAAAAATACCATTCCTTGTTTTAACTCCGGTCAAAATACTGTTGTTTTTAATCTTCAGACACAAAAATATCAGTGTAAAGATTGTAATTAAAGTCTCTGTAATGATGTTTGTTAAATAACGTTAAAATAATACAGTGTTTCCTCTAGGATTTTTTTAGCAGTGGGGGCAGGCCCTCCGCTCCTTAATTAACATAGAGGAAACACTGTAACAAAAGTACCAACACTTAACCTTCAACTCTGTCTTTCCTGGTTAAATCCTGTTTCTTCTTGTTATCTTATTAGACTCAAAGTTAAAATCAAAGCCACAAGCCATGAAGTCTTTCTGAAAGGGGGCAGTTTTCTGAGCTACTTTCTAACCTTTTAAATCTCAGCTGAGTTCACAGTCCGTGTATTAAAGTGACACTGGGCAGTTTTGTGAATTTTAGACCCATCAGATACAGTCCTGTTTGTCAGAGGTCCTCCGTGCTCTGTGGGCAGTTTAGCCTCTTTAGCTCACAGCAAATGAGCACTTAGAGCCCTCGATGCTCAGCGCTCTGATTATCTGCACGGGTTAAAAGATGAATGCCAGAAAACGACAGAATTATCGCACATGCTAATATCGCAAACAGGACCAGGCCCCACAATTACTGCAGTACTACGATAGTACTACTGTAGTTCTTCTGCTCATATGTGTCTGTGTCTCAGGGCTATGTGAAGCGCCAGGCCCTGTACGCCTGTGGAACCTGCTGTCCTCCAGGGGGCGCTGCAGCTGGAGTCTGTTTGGCCTGTTCTTACAAATGTCACGAAGGTCACCAGCTGTACGAGCTGTACACAAAGAGGTACTACTACTACTACTACTACTACTACTACTACTAGAATTACTACTACTACTACTACTACTACTACTACTACTACTACTACTACTACTACTACTACTACTACTACTAGAATTACTACTACTACTACTACTACTACTACTACTACTACTACTACTACTACTACTACTACTACTACTACTACTACTACTAGAATTACTACTACTACTACTACTACTACTACTACTACTAGAACTACTACTACTAGAACTACTACTACTACTACTAGAACTACTACTACTACTACTACTACTACTACTACTACTACTACTACTACTACTACTACTAGAACTACTACTCCTAGAACTACTAGTACTACTTCTTTTGCTTGTACTTTAGGAAGTGTGTACAGTCTGAGGTGAGAAACTTACTGTTTCAGCAGTAAAATGTAACTGGATCATGTTCAGATGTGACCAGTGTGGGTGATGTGTGTATTTGTCATTGAGAATGTGATTAGTGATTAATGTTGTGTATTTGTAGGAACTTTCGCTGTGACTGTGGAAACTCCAAGTTTAAGGACCTGACCTGCAAACTCAGCCCTGTGAGTACTTCTACTGCAGTGCTGTGTACACACAGTAAATTATACAGTATCACTCACATATTTGTTAATACTGCTGACTCAGGATTTTTCTAAAATGGAGACTTGAGCCACAAAATGTCTATAACAGTGCGGTCAGACTTTGCTTTGTATCAGTCTGTAGTTTACTTCGTGTAGTGCTGTAGATAAGTAGAAAAATACAAGCATGAAATTTGGTCCAAGTGTTACTAAAACCCTCTGTTCCAAGATGAGAAACAGAATCTAAGGCACATTGATGTATTTGGTTTTCCTCGTAGTGAAGCACTTGTGCTAATGAGTCTGACTGAACCTTTCTGTCTAAACTACATCTCCCATGATCCTCTCTGTTTCAGGACAAAGAGGAAGTGAACTCTGGGAACAAATACAGCCACAACTTCTTTGGTCTTTACTGCACCTGCAGCCGGCCGTACCCCGACCCGAGGACCAGGTCTGTGTCTCTGACCCTCAGTGTTAGTGTTCAGGGTTCAGCCCGACCCGGAGGACCAGGTCTGTGTCTTTGACCCTCAGTGTTAGTGCTCAGGGTTCAGCCTGACCCTGAGGACCAGGTCTGTGCCTCAGACCCTCAGTGTTAGTGTTCAGGGTTCAGCCTGACCCTGAGGACCAGGTCTGTGCCTCAGACCCTCAGTGTTAGTGTTCAGGGTTCAGCCTGACCCTGAGGACCAGGTCTGTGCCTCAGACCCTCAGTGTTAGTGTTCAGGGTTCAGCCCGACCCTGAGGACCAGGTCTGTGTCTCTGACCCTCAGTGTTAGTGTTCAGGGTTCAGCCTGACCCTGAGGACCAGGTCTGTGCCTCTGACCCTCAGTGTTAGTGTTCAGGGTTCAGCCTGACCCCGAGGACCAGGTCTGTGTCTCTGACCCTCAGTGTTAGTGTTCAGGGTTCAGCCCGACCCCGAGGACCAGGTCTGTGTCTCTGACCCTCAGTGTTAGTGTTCAGGGTTCAGCCTGACCCCGAGGACCAGGTCTGTGTCTCTGACCCTCAGTGTTAGTGTTCAGGGTTCAGCCTGACCCCGAGGACCAGGTCTGTGTCTCTGACCCTCAGTGTTAGTGTTCAGGGTTCAGCCTGACCCTGAGGACCAGGTCTGTGCCTCTGACCCTCAGTGTTAGTGTTCAGCCCGACCCTGAGGACCAGGTCTGAGCCTCTGACCCTCAGTGTTAGTGTTCAGGGTTCAGCCTGACCCTGAGGACCAGGTCTGTGCCTCTGACCCTCAGTGTTAGTGTTCAGCCCGACCCTGAGGACCAGGTCTGAGCCTCTGACCCTCAGTGTTAGTGTTCAGGGTTCAGCCCGACCCTGAGGACCAGGTCTGTGCCTTTGACCCTCAGTGTTAGTGTTCAGGGTTCAGCCTGACCCTGAGGACCAGGTCTGTGCCTTTGACCCTCAGTGTTAGTGTTCAGGGTTCAGCCTGACCCTGAGGACCAGGTCTGTGCCTTTGACCCCTCAGGGTTCTGGGCATTAAAAAGCATTGCATTGAAACTGGCATTGACATGACGTGCATATTGTGTCAGAGTGTTATATTTCTTTGAAAAATATTTTTATCTTTTCATTACATGTATCACTTTATTCTACAAAACCTATTTAGTTTAAACACATTTTCATCACATTTCAATAATAAATATTTGTTTATGTTTTCACACCTCAAAGCCTAAAATGTCAGGTGGTGCAACCGTCGATGATTAGACTAATAAAGCTTCTGAAAATTGTATTTTCAGGGTAACAATTAAAAAATAAAATATCATGGCATAATTATATGTTAAATAAAAATATGATATAAGATATAAGAATATTATATATAAATAACATGTTTTGCAATTGTGGCATTAAAAAGCATCAATTGGACTTTCTGCTGTAGAAACTGGTGTGAGTGTTGGTGATAATAACCTGTGCTGTTGCAGGTGGAGCGTTAGTGTTAGGGTTTAGGTTAGGCTTTGGGTTTGGTTAGTGTTGGTGTTGGTGTCGGTGATAATAACCTGTGCTGTTGCAGGAGGAGCATTAGGGTTAGTGTTAGGGTTTAGTTAGGCTTTGGGTTGGGTTAGTGTTGGTGTTGGTGATAATAACCTGTGCTGTTGCAGGTGGAGCGTTAGGTTAGTGTTAGGGGTTAGGCTTTGGGTTAGTGTTGGTGTTGGTGTTGGTGATATAACCTGTGCTGTTGCAGGTGGAGCGTTAGGGTTAGTGTTAGGGGTTGGCTTTGGTTAGTGTTGTGTTGGTGTCGGTGATAATAACCTGTGCTGTTGCAGGTGGAGCGTAGGGTTAGTGTTAGGGGTTAGGCTTTGGGTAGTGTTGGTGTTGGTGTCGGTGATAATAACCTGTGCTGTTGCAGGTGGAGCGTTAGGGTTAGTGTTAGGGGTTAGGCTTTGGGTTGGTGTTGGTGTCGGTGATAATACCTGTGCTGTTGCAGGTGGAGTGTTAGGTTAGGTTAGGCTTTGGGTTGGGTTAGTGTTGGTGTTGGTGTCGGTGATAATAACCTGTGCTGTTGCAGGTGGAGCGTTAGGGTTAGTGTTAGGGGTTAGGCTTTGGGTTAGTGTTGGTGTTGGTGTCGGTGATAATAACCTGTGCTGTTGCAGGGGAGCGTTAGGGTTAGTGTTAGGGGTTAGGCTTTGGGTTAGTGTTGGTGTTGGTGTCGGTGATAATAACCTGTGCTGTTGCAGGGGAGCGTTAGGGTTTAGGTTAGGCTTTGGGTTAGTGTTGGTGTCGGTGATAATAACCTGTGCTGTTGCAGGAGGAGCGTTAGGGTTAGTGTTAGGGTTTAGGTTAGCTTTGGGTTAGTGTTGGTGTTGGTGTTGGTGATAATAACCTGTGCTGTTGCAGGTGGAGCGTTAGGGTTTAGGTTAGGCTTTGGGTTAGTGTTGGTGTCGGTGATAATAACCTGTGCTGTTGCAGGTGGAGTGTTAGGTTTAGGTTAGGCTTTGGGTTTGGTTAGTGTTGGTGTTGGTGTCGGTGATAATAACCTGTGCTGTTGCAGGTGGAGCGTTAGGGTTAGTGTTAGGGGTTAGGCTTTGGGTTAGTGTTGGTGTTGGTGTCGGTGATAATAACCTGTGCTGTTGCAGGTGGAGCGTTAGGGTTAGTGTTAGGGGTTAGGCTTTGGGTTGGTGTTGGTGTCGGTGATAATAACCTGTGCTGTTGCAGGTGGAGCGTTAGGGTTAGTGTTAGGGGTTAGGCTTTGGGTTAGTGTTGGTGTTGGTGTCGGTGATAATAACCTGTGCTGTTGCAGGAGGAGCGTTAGGGTTTAGGTTAGGCTTTGGGTTAGTGTTGGTGTCGGTGATAATAACCTGTGCTGTTGCAGGAGGAGCGTTAGGGTTAGTGTTAGGGTTTAGGTTAGGCTTTGGGTTAGTGTTGGTGTTGGTGTTGGTGATAATAACCTGTGCTGTTGCAGGTGGAGCGTTAGGGTTTAGGTTAGGCTTTGGGTTAGTGTTGGTGTCGGTGATAATAACCTGTGCTGTTGCAGGTGGAGTGTTAGGGTTTAGGTTAGGCTTTGGGTTTGGGTTAGTGTTGGTGTTGGTGTCGGTGATAATAACCTGTGCTGTTGCAGGTGGAGTGTTAGGTTTAGGTTAGGGTTAGGGTTATGTTAGTGTGGTGTGGTGATAATAACCTGTGCTGTTGCAGGTGGAGGACCAGATGATCCAGTGTGTGGTCTGTGAAGACTGGCTCCATGGACGGGTTTGTAATTTATGTTCCTTTTCTTCGGATGGTTTATGTTTATTTGCTCCTGAATCTAACGGCCCAAACATGTGTGACTCTATAATGTAATAACACTTTACTCAGGTTTAGGTTAACGTGTTCTGAGTTTTCCAGTTTCTTTAAGTCAGATGTTACAGATGTTAAAGTCTTACCTTTATATCCTCTGAAGTCTAGCTGACGTGTCCCTCATCAGCTGTTCTTTGTGCTAACCCTAACTCTGTATTAAACTAACACAGGATGAACTGATTTAGGATAGAGTTCCTTCTAACCCTGACTAGTATCAGGTTATTAGTGCGACTATATAAAGTAAAGGCCCTTTGTACTGCAGCACCTGGGAGCTGAAGTCCCAGACTCAGTGGAGCTTCAGGAGATGATCTGTGAGTCCTGCATGAAGAAGAACCAGTTCCTCTGGACCTACGCCGCCCACATGGCAGGTACCGCTCCCCCAAACCAACAAAACCCCGCAGGTTTATCACCGGCTCATTTTATGCCTGACCCTGATGTTTCAGTTCCAGAAACTGAGCTTAAACCTGATCCAGACCAGACCAAAGCCGGACCATCAGAGGTCAAACCGGAGGTCAAACCGGAGGTCAAACCGGAGGTCACTGCAGAGGTCAGTTTCTAGGTCTTTATTGGGCAGCACGAAGACTAAATAACATTACATTAACAAAGCGGCAGATATTATTAGATCCTCCTTTTCATTCAAACTGCATTGACGGAGCAGTTTTGGTATTTAGAGCCAGTTGAGCCCAGTGTGTGGACGGTAATGTGGCACAGGGTTAGAGCTCGTGCTTCACAGCTAGAAGGTCCAGGGTTAGATTCCCACCTGGACGGGGCCTTTCTGTGGAGTTTGCATGTTCTCCCCGTGTCTGCGTAGGTTTCCTCCGGGTACTCCGGTTTCCCCTACCACTAAAAACATGTACAATAGGCCAGGATGAGTGAGAGTGTGTTTCACATGGGTGCACATGGGGGACGACGGATGCAAATTAGCCCAAGGCTACAATCCAGTGTGGCTTGTTTACATGCAGGAGAACCATGTATGTTCATTAACATGCACTGTCCCGACCAAATAAACCAATAAATAAATATTATTCCAGGTCTTTTTTCCAGGTGTTTCCAGGTCTTTATTCCAGGTCTTTATTCCAGGTGTTCCAGGTCTTTATTCCAGGTGTTTCCAGGACGTCAGTTTTGAGTTTTCTCTTTATATTCAGGCGGACGATGAACCGAGCGCCAAACGCCTTCGCCTCCAGGGGGAGCCAGAGGGGGAGGAGCCTAAAGGGGTGTGTCGTCTGAAGGAACTGCAGCAGATTGGTCGGAGCAGGAGCCAATCAGGAGCCACATTCTGGCCCTCGGGCTGGAGGTCCCGCCTCTGCACATGCGCAGACTGTCAGGTATGAAAAACCTAAATCACAACCATAGACTCCGCCTCCTCACTCCTCCCCTTTTGCCACAGACTCCTCCTACTGTGACAAAGCATGTTCGTAAAAAGGGCATAAGGGCGGGATCTTCACTGTAGACTCCGCCCTCGCAGGGTGTGGAGTTCAGTCGTAGCCGCGCCTTTATCTGCATAAACACCATAAAGGCTTCATAAAGGCTTCATAAAGGCTTCATAAAGGCTTCATAAAGGCTTATGAAGCCTTTGGATCTTGTTTTTCAGAAACTGGTGTCAGAGGCGGGAGCTCCGTTCCTATTGGACGAGACGGACACGGTTCTGGCCTATGAGACGAAGGGAAAGACTTTGGAACGGACCAATCAGAGCGCAGCAGACCCTCTGATGTCAGCGCTCGACCGACTGAACCGAGTCCAACAGCTGGAGCTCATCCACGGTGAGCGCCCCCTACAGGAGACACGCACCACTACACCTGCCCCCTACGGAGACACACCTGCCCCCTACAGGAGACACACCTGCCCCCCTACAGGAGACACGCACCACTACACCTGCCCCCTACAGGAGACACACCTGCCCCCTACAGGAGACACACCTGCCCCCCTACAGGAGACACACACCTGCCCCCCTACAGGAGACACACCTGCCCCCTACAGGAGACACACCTGCCCCCTACAGGAGACACACCTGCCCCCTTACAGGACACACACCTGCCCCCTACGGGAGACACACCTGCCCCCTACAGGAGACAAACCTGCCCCCCTACAGGAGCCGCTCGTTTCCACCTTCACGACTCTACCTGTGTTTGAAGAGTTTCCATCTTTACCGTTAACCTCATAACCCCACCTTAAGCACTTTCTCCAGCTTTACCTAAATCTAAAGCTTCTCTGGAGTTTACAGCCCATAGGCCGAGTAACGGCTCATCTGAAACTAGCTCAGCTGTTTTGTTACGTTTGTGATGTTTTTGTCACATTTATGACACACTTTTGTAGCACATTTTCATCCTTGTTTTCGTTTCTATTTTGGCACTTTTTTAAAGACATTTTTAGATTTGGGTAAAGCCAAACTGGTTCTGGAGGGGTTTATAGTATAATTGATATAAAAACTGTTTTAGTGATAAAGTGAGTTGATCATCACTGACACTGAGCGTCTGTTACAGAATACAACGACCTGAAGACGGAGCTGAAGGACTTCCTGCAGAGCTTCGCCTCCGAGGGAAAGGTCAGACTCACGGGGGCTCAGGGGTTAGCGCGGTGCCTCAGGGCTAGCGCGGTGCCTCAGGGGTTAGCGCGGTGCCTCGGGGGTTAGCGCGGTGCTTCGGGGGTTAGCACGGTGCTTCGGGGGTTAGCGCGGCGCCTCGGGGTTAGCGCGGCGCCTCGGGGTTAGCGCGGCGCCTCAGCGGTTAGCGCGGCGCCTCAGCGGTTAGCGCGGCGCCTCAGCGGTTAGCGCGGCGCCTCAGCGTTAGCGGTTAGCGTGGTGCCTCAGCGGTTAGCGCGGCGCCTCAGTGGTTAGCGGTTAGCGCGTGCCTCAGCGGTTAGCGTGGCGCCTCAGCTGTTAGCGGTTAGCGCGGTGCCTCAGCGGTTAGCGGTTAGCGTGGTGCCTCAGCGGTTAGCGCGGCGCCTCAGTGGTTAGCGGTTAGCGCGGTGCCTCAGCGGTTAGCGTGGCGCCTCAGCTGTTAGCGGTTAGCGCGGTGCCTCAGCGGTTAGCGGTTAGCGCGTTGCCTCAGCGGTTAGCGCGGCGCCTCAGCGGTTAGCGGTTAGCGCGGCGCCTCAGCGGTTAGCGCGGTGCCTCAGCGGTTAGCGCGGCGCCTCAGTGGTTAGCGGTTAGCGCGGTGCCTCAGTGGTTAGCGGTTAGCGCGGCGCCTCAGCGGTTAGCGCGGCGCCTCAGCGGTTAGCGCGGCGCCTCAGCGGTTAGCGGTTAGCACGGCGCCTCAGCGGTTAGCGCGGCGCCTCAGCGGTTAGCGCGGCGCCTCAGCGGTTAGCGCAGTGGCTCAGCGGTTAGCGGTTAGCACGGCGCCTCAGCGGTTAGCGCGGCGCCTCAGCGGGTAGCGGTTAGCACGGCGCCTCAGTGGTTAGCGCAGTGGCTCAGCGGTTAGCGGTTAGCACGGCGCCTCAGCGGTTAGCGCGGCGCCTCAGCGGTTAGCGCAGTGGCTCAGCGGTTAGTCTCTGACACATGACGATCACACACGTTTGTTTTTCAGGTCGTGACTCCGGACGACATTCGACAGTTTTTCGAGCAGCAGCAAAGTCGCAAAAGACGCCGAGCCAATGGGCAGCTGTACGGCCCCTGACCCCGCCCCCTGACCTGCTGACTCCGCCCCCTGACCACGCCCTGTGTCCAGTGTTTTTATCAATTGTCCGGAAGTTTCTTTTTGTGCAGAAATATATTTCCACAGTTTGATTCAATGTGAGGATTTAAATAAAGATGTGAAACGAAGCCTGAAATAAATCAGTTTGTTTCATCACTTTTCCATCAATCTTTAGTCGTGTTTTTGTTGATTTTCCGGCACGTTTTGGAAGTGTTTGTGCAGCGCTCTCGTCTTTTCTTGCCTTTAGATTCGGGTAAAGCCAAACTGGAGACATGTGGGGGTTAAGAGGTTAAAGAATGATGTAAATGTGCTGCAATAATGAATTAAACTCTTAAGTGCGTTTTCTCCCGTTGAGCATCACAGAGCCTCATTTGAAAGCTAAGACCTACAAACTAATCTAAGCTTCTTCCTCGTTATGATCGTCTGTTTTTAAAAATGTTCTTTCTGTGGAGCAGTTTGGTCGTCCTGGTGTTTGTTATAAAGTACGATAGAAATAAACCCAAAGGAAGATCAGTTTAATTAAATGAATTAAAGCCACACATTGTCGTTTCAAACACATTTATTTTATTCCAGATGTTGAACAGTTACACAGTTAGTAAATGAATAAAAACAGGAAATGAGCTGCGTCCACAGGAAGTCGGTGCTTTGGGAAGTTTGTTTGAAGAATCTGGAGTTTTTGCAGAACTGAGTCATTAAAGGGGGGGTATTATGTAAAATGGACTTTTTCAAGCTTTATATCATGTTATTATGTCATTCCCTCATTAAACACATGCCTGGAGTGTTGCCTTGGCTCATTCACATATTTTTGAGTAATCAGTAAAAACTTAGACGGCAGCCATTTTAGGTGTAGCTATGCCTCAGTCCTCCTAGGAACGCCCCCACCTCCTGGAGACGCCTCTGGACCTTTCGTCACCAGCCAAGCCACCAACCACTGCTCCTCAGCTCAGCAGAGCCCCCTCCCCGCACAGTAGTGTTGTTTAGATGCCACAGCAGTGTGCTGAAGGGGCGTGTCGGAAAGCTTCTTAAAGAGACAGAGGCCTATTTCAAGACGTTCAGTACAGCCATTTTGAGAGAGCAATTTTATTCAAGGCAGTTATTTTAATTTACTGCATATACAGACCAACAGAAGGTTACGTCATCATTGTAGTATGCTATAGACTGGTGCTATGTGACTGAAAAAAGCATAATACCCCCTCTTTAAAGCGTCAGACTCTGAGGTTTATACGAAGGAAAAGACGACAGAGACTTTGAACATTTCTCCCGAGACGTTTTTTCCTTCTGATACAGTTCATAATAACTTTAATGAACCGCTGTCTTTAATCGGCCGCGATCATGTGACGTCTCCTCCTAAAGAGCCGAGAGTTTAACCTGAGGCGTAACCATGGGAACCGTCTTTATGCAGATTTCTAGTCTTAGTCTCCAGCTCAGATGCTCTCATTATTATTATTATTATTATTATATTCACAAACATGAGCCTGATGTTGCTCAGGAGAATCAGAATAATGATCAGGGAAACATTTGGACTTTTGTTTTCTCCTGTAGAGTCGTATCGAGTTTTATAATGAACACGAGCGATTAGCATCACAAACATTAAAGCAGTCGTGAAGAGTCGACTCCCAGCGACACATGAGCCTGAACACGACATGGATATGACAGAACACGCAGGATAATATGATTAACATGACATTAACATGATACAGGTGAGTGTCAGGTGTCAGGTGGGTGTGGTCGTCAGTGTGAGCGGCGTCTGTCCTTTTGCAGATGGTGAAGGATCCAGCCCGCCGGACACAGGATGGTCATCGCGAAGACCGACAGCACGAGGACGCTCTGCTGCAAAGACACGTCATTAATATTCATGAGACATGACTTTATTTCAGCAGCAAACCAGGTACAGACAGATGTTTTCACAGGAAAAGGAGAACATTTGCCAACTCAAAAGGTTGAAGTTTAACTTATGTGAAACCAAACCCTGACTTATCATACTTTAAGCTGCCGTTTGGGACATTTTTAACTTTACAAAGGTTGTTTACAGTTAGCTCTTAATGGGTTAGGGTTCGTTTATGGTCGTACAAATAATAAAGAATGAAAAAGAAATTCAAAAACATTTTCTTAGTCCTTTGACAGGTCCATAATACCACCTATTTATCATTTATGATCGAGCAGATGATAAGAATAGAAAAGGAAATGCAATGTCGTTTTGTTCGTATTTGAGGAATATAAACTCTTTGTAAACCTTTTTGAAATGTACCAGGTTTTTACAGAGTTTGATGTTTTGATCTAGATTATTCCATATTTCTACACCTCGTCTCGTGGGGCAGAAGCTTTTCATGGTTGTTCTGGAGTTTTGTTTATCGAAGCTCATCTTATCTCTCAGGTTAACTTCTCGTTTGCAGAACATATTTTGTAAACTCTCAGGAAGTGACTTTTGTGAGTCTTTGAACATGATCTGAGCATCTTAAATTCAGTAAGGTCCTCACATTTCATTGTTTTTGATTTAAATAATAATGGATTAGTGTGATCACGGTATCCAGCTAAATGGATTATTCTTATTGCCTTTTTCTTTAAACAATGGCTCAAGATTACTTTTATACACATTTCCCCAGATCTCTACACAATATGTTAAATGTGGAAGGATAAGTGAACAGTATATAGTATATAGAGCTTTGTTATCAATGATATATTTAGATTTATTCATTATGGCTGAAATCTTTGCCACTTTAGTTTTAATTTTTATGATGTGAGGTTTCCAGCTGATTTTATGATCGAGTGTTACACCAACAAATGTTTGTTCATAGACTCTTTCAATAGTTTCGTTAACAATTTTAACTGGTAATTGTACATTCATTACACGATTTCCAAAGAACATTGCTTTGGTTTTCGTAATGTTTAGAGACAGTTTGTTTACGCTGAACCAATCTTTCAATGTATCCATTTCTTCTGTAATCTCGATCACCATTTGCTGTAAGTCTGCACCTGAGAGTATGATTGTTGTATCATCTGCAAAAAGGACCAGTTTAAGCTTCTTAGAAACCAAGTACAAATCATTGATATATAATAAAAAATAGTTTAGGTCCCAGCACCGATCCCTGGGGGACACCACACACTAGGGTATCACACATGGATCTGCACTGCCCCATTTGAACTGTTTACGGTTTGTTAAGTAGGATTCAATCCAGTTGAAAGCAATACCTCTTATCCCATATTTGTGTAGTTTGTTCAGGAGTATATTGTGATCCATAGTGTCCAAAGCCTTTTTAAGATCGAGGAAAATACCTATTGAATACTTTTCCTTGTCGATGTTATTTGTAATTTCCTCTGAGTTCCATTAACGTGAGAGCAGGAGATCTGCTTTTACCAAAGCCATGTTGACTGTCATTTAAAATATTGTATTTATCTATAAATGTGTCTAGTCGAGTTGTATTGAGCTTTTCTAATATTTTAGAGAATTGAGGTAGTATTGAGATAGGTCTGTAATTAGAGAATTGAGTTTTGTCATTTTTATAGATGGGAATAACTTTAGCCATTTTCATTAAATCTGGAAATGTACCAGTTTATAAAGACAAATTAAATTAAATAAATTAAATCTGGGATAGCGGTGTGACCATGTGATCGATGACCTGTTTAACAATACTCATATCTACCTCGTCACAGTCCAAGGATTTCTTATTTATGACATTTCTAACTATATCAGTTATTTCTTGTCCTGTTGTCGGCGTAAGAAACATTGTATTTGGGTTTTCCTGGACACAGTCATAATTATAATGTGTGTATGGTGGAGTTATTGAGGAGGATAATTGAGGTCCTTTGCTTATGAAGTACTTATTGAACTCACTCACAATTTCATTTGAGTTTTCTGTTTTCTGACCATTTGACATAAAGCTCTGTGGTACATTTCCTTTTGAGGTCCTTGGAAGTACATCATTTATATTACACCAGAGAGCTTCAGTGTTTGTCTTATTGTTTTCGAGTAGTGCACTGTAATAATTGTTTTTGCAGTTTCTTATTATGTTAGTAAGTTTGTTTTTGTATCTTGTGTATTTATTTTCAGATTCACTTGTTCTTTTTGTTAGAAAGACTTTGTATAGTGAATTCTTTTTCTTACATGCATTTGCTAAACCCGTATCCAGGGACTCATTATCTTTTCTTTTTACATTTGCTTTGTGTTTTTGGGCAGTGCAGGTCATAGAGGGTCATGAAAGTTCTTAAGAAGATATTATAAGCTGCATCTACATTGGTTTCTTCCAACAGAGATTTCCAGTTTGTTTCTGCTCAGCTGAATTGAGTCAGATTTTAGTCGACGGAAAAATCTGGACATTTTAGTTACAGTTTTTGTCTTTTAATTTAGTTTTAGTCCAAATTTAGTTTGAAAAAAATGACTAAAATTATGACGAAATCTTTTAGTCGATGAAATGAAACAAAGGACCGACAGCGTCAGAACTCGATCATCTCCGACCTCAGACCCTCGTCTCCGTGAGCCTCTTACCCCGGGGCCGATGTGCTCTCGCGGAGGTTTCCCGTGAATCCGGGCCCTGGTCTGGCTCCAGGTCCCGGTCCAGATCCTCGTCGTCATGGAAACGGCCCGGAGCGACATCATCGGCCGGATCTGCGGTCTGGTCCTGGTCCTGGTCTGACTGTGGTTTGCTCCGGGTCCTGGTCCTGGTCCGGGGGGCGGAGCGTTCAGACCAGGCCCGCCTCTGGATCCGTTTATCTCATTATCTAACAGACTAAATAAACCCAGGCTCGGCGTTTGTTCCAATCATATTTATTTTTCTTACATTTACAAACATCTGTAGTGATTCCGTCCAAAGCAGTAGTAGTTAGTGTCAGAGCACATGTGCAACAACAACAAACGAGCGTAAAAACTGTTCCTTTAATCAAAGCCAAGTCTAAAACAGCAGCACAAATAAAACCCTCCGTTATTTTACAAAAACATAGAAACCTTTCAAAGCAGTTAGTGTTTGATAAACTTTCGGATATTTGCACTTTTCCTTCAGCAGCTTCAACACAAACTGGAAACTAAGAATAAAACCAAGAAATAAATCATCGAGTAAATAAACCCGGGTCAGAGGAGCGGCTGCTGGGCCTCAGTGTTTTTAAGCTTTTATCCGATACCGATCCTGGGGTTTGAGTATCGGCCGATCTCCGATATTAACCGATACCGAGAGACTTGTATAAAGTGTCCGCTGTGAGTGAGAAAAGTAATAAACTGAAACAAATATTACTGGACTTTTTTACACTACAAGAGCTGGGACAAAATAACGGATACTATCGCAATACTTTCAATACTTGTGTCCAGGGAGTATCCATCATAGAAAAGGTAAATCATCGACTGGACTGGGACGTTTCGCTTCTAGTCAGTTAGGTCAGAAAAGACACTTTAACTCAAACTGCTGAGTCTAAATAAGACCCAGAGGGAACCAAAAACTGCCAAACATCCTAAAGTAGTTTCCAGTATCTCTGTATTAGCAGGTCTTTGTTCCGCTGCTGAGTCACATGAGCCTTAAAGAGGGCGGTTCCCCTGATCTCCACAGGCCGTTACAGAGCGGGGGGTTCTGGGTTTCCTTAAGTCCCCTTTCGAACCATCTCTTTTCCGTCACTCGTATTTTAACCTCTTTGTCGTCTAAAGTGTGGTCAGTGGCTTTCGGTTATTGTCATTCTATTGCTCAAAATGACAAAGAGAGAATTAGGGTAGGCGAGCTCTGGATCTGTTGAGAGGGATCCTCCCAGCGGGCTCCTCCTCGTCTTTTAACGCAGCACACAGCATAGGAACATCATCTACAAAATCAGCTAGTTAGGGCAGCTGCGTAGGGGTTTGTTGATGAGGAGCTACTGCCCTCTACAACTGGCCCGCTCTACACCTGGCTTTGTAACGCACTACACTGTGTAGGGATTACATAATAAATGTACATAATAATATTCACGGAGTATAATATGTATATTAATCTTTTTAACATAAAACGAGTGACTTTTGGTAATGCTAACAATGTTACCATGGTAACTGTCTGAAAGAAATGTAATGATCTCCTTTTGTTACTTGCTTTGTACTAGACTTCGTACATGAAACTAGACCGTTGTTGTAATTGTGCTTCTTTTCTGTTGATGTACGAACACTTCATACAGTGTTTTGTAAGTTATAGTTCTTTGTAAATAGTTTGTAAGTGTGTAGCATTATCATAGTTGTTTTGTAATTAGTTGTTACATAATCAGTATTGCTCTGTTTTGGGGTATGGTTGGATGCTGTGGGTGTGTAGGGTCTATTTTGTTCCTTTGTTGTTCCACTATGTTCTTGTGAAATGATGATTTTAATTGTGTTGATTTTGGGGGCGGGGCTTATAAGCTCTTGCCACTCCTTTAGAGCAGAGTGTTTGCTGCTCAAATAAACAAATAAACTAAACTAAACTAAAGACTGTGACCACTGCTGTTTCCCCTGCGGTGCTGATACATTCTTTTGAAGAGGGGTTGCTTGGTTTCACCTATGTAAAGCTCACTGCAGCCTTCCTGACACTGAACAGAATAAACTACATAACTCTGCTTGATGCTCAGTGTCACTTTTCAATCTTAACACTTCAGTAAATGTAAAACAGCATTTGGTTTATAAACTTTCTACACATTTGAAGGTAAACATATGACTTCATAATGACTTATCGAGTCGTCCCAGCTCTAATAAATATCCTCAGGTTTATGACGAGGCCATTTGGGTTCATTAATATAAGTCTGATTATTACACACATGTGTTTCTATCATAGTTTCTGTCCCAGCTTTGATTAGTTGATTTTGTGCGGTGATTAAAAATACATTTACAGAGGTTAAAACTAACTCAGACTGAATCAGGTCCATATTCACTGAAGTCGGTGAAAGTTTTTAAATTGGTCAGAGCAAAAACTGGTATCAGATATTTGGAGCTGACACACGATATTGTATTTTTTCAATATCGGCTCCGATATTCGATACCAGTATCAGATCGGTGCATCTCGAGCAGCTTTAAGTGAGTGACTTTAGCTCGTCCTAAATGATGAACCGACTTCTACACATGATAAAACTTTCTAAAGCCTTTGTTTCTCTGTCACAGCTTCACTCAGACGTGGACAATATAAAAAAGAATGAGTCGGTTTTGAAATAAAATCTAAATGCTCATCATTAGTCAGTGTTTATAATCTTAAGCTTTTGAATGTTTCCAAGCTGCAGAAGTGTAGCGTTAAATAAGCAGCTTGTTAAGTGATAGGTTTCCGTTAGGCTTTAGACAGAGCTAAAACCCGCTCAGCTTATAGTGCAGACGATTCCCCAGCAGCCACTGCGTCTGACCCCGCCCTGACCCCGCCCCGCGGCTTTGGCCTCAGTTCATTGGTGTTCCCTCAGAATAATCATCAGAATAACATCAGAATAAACCTGGGTCTGCGCCCGGACCTGGACCCGGTCTGAGCTTCAGCTGAACTGCATGTCCAGGTCCAGGTCCAGGTCCAGGGTTCGTGGTGGAGACATCGGGGACGTGTTGGAGCTGGTGGACGACAGTTTGACCGAGTCCGAGTCCTGAAAGACAAAAACACCACATGAAGAAGTCCTGAACACGAACCTGAGACCTGAGACTAAACACGAACCCGAGACACTGATCTGAGTCTCACCTCACGCTCCAGGTCCACGTCCAGCTCCAGCCGCGGTGAGACTCCACCTCCAAAATCTACACCAATCAGAGAGAGACACAGGTGAGCCACGCCTTTAAACCAAACTGTAACTCCGCCCCTAAACCTCTTAAACTGAACCGAGAACATTTTCTACAGTTATTTCCAAATCAGAGAATGCAACAAACACGGGACAAAAGTGTACAGAAATTCAGTTTCTTTTTAACATTTAAATTTACAATTGTAAATCATTAGCCTAATCGTTTGCCTAATCATTAGCCTAATCATTAGCCTAATCATTAGCATAATTGCCTAACTCATTTTTGTTTTGTTTTTGGAAAACACATTTCTCTCGTGTTCATTCACATGGATTAAAAACACGTTTCTCTCATGGATCGGATAAACCTTAACCCTCGTAGTGAGTGAGGAGTCGAACCTGAGGACGTCCTGGTGATGTGGCTCTTGCTGCGCTGCTGGACTCTGGAGATGGCCGACAGAGGTCTGGACCGGACCGGCTCCTGCTCCGACGGAGACACGCTCTGGAACAAACCAGGGTCAGGGTGTAGGGCATGTGAGTGAGGTCCTCACCAGGGGGAGGTCTCTGAGGATCTGTTGGGTTAGGGTGTAGGGCAGGAGCCTCAGACATGCGGCCCGGGGGCCAAATGCGGCCTGCGAGGTATTTTTTTGAGGCCCGCGAGATGATTTCTTATTTGTATTACATGCGGTCCGCCGGTAAATTGCATTAAACACGTTAGAAACTACATTTCCCATGAGGCACCGCGCGGTAGCACCAATGCCGTTGCGGCCGCGAGAATGACCACAACATCAGACAGGGGAAGAGATGCGGCGCTTTTGCAGATGTTTCAACTGTTCAGCACAGAAACGGACTAACAGCAGCGGACAGAGAGAGGAGCTTCTGAACAGGTGGAGACTGTCAGAACCTGAGGGAGAAACTTTAGTTGTTCAGCTAAACATGTGCTGGAAAAGTTACAGCACTGCAGCCTGACAATAAACACCTTTACCATCTTTACCTTTATGACTTTGCAAAGTGAACACATCGTAATTAGTGTTTAAAAGCGTCACAACAGTAAAGTGAGGAGCCTTTTCTCTCCATCTCTCTCTCAGAGCAACATTATCATGTCAATTAATGTAATCTTTATTAAGGACCGTGTGATCACATGATCCATAGTTACATTAAAAATAGAGAATCTGGAAATGTATAAAAATACTGCAAATAATTACAGCAACATTGATGGTAAAAAATATAAGCACCATCCATTCTCTAACTGTAGGTCACAAAAAGGCCTGAGGCCACTGACTCCACATTATTTACATGAGGTGAAGCTTATTAGTGCTCATTATCAGCTCCAGTCCCTGGTTGGGCCTTTCTACACTAAATTAAAATAACATTTGTTATAGGCTAACAGACAGAAACTGGACCTGACTCCTGAAAGATCATTCACTGATGCCCTGAACCAATTTACCTGAACCAAAATGAGATTAATTACAAAAACACTAATTGTCTAAGTCTGTCATTTCAAATTTAGAAGCTCAGCAAATGTTTAGGCGATTGGAAACCTCTGGAAGCTTAAAATGTGCAGATAGTTAATGTACAGTCTATTTTAAGGTTTATTATAGCAAACAATAAAAAGTTGCTAAATCATAATTGACTTAATAAAAAAGGCTTCGTCTGTTGCCCCGACCAACACTGGGTTTGCATTTGTGGCCCCCAGTCCAAATGAGTTTGAGACGCCTGGTGTAGGGTGTAGTGTGTAGGGTGTAGTGTGTAGGGTGTAGGGTGTAGTGTGTAGGGTATGTGAGTGTAGGGTATAGTGTGTAGGGTGTAGTGTGTAGGGTGTAGGGTGTAGTGTGTAGGGTGTAGTGTGTAGGGTGTAGTGGGTAGGGTATGGAGTGTAGGGTGTAGTGTGTAGGGTGTAGTGTGTAGGGTGTAGTGGGTAGGGTGTAGGGTATGGGAGTGTAGGGTGTAGTGTGTAGGGTATAGTGTGTAGGGTGTAGGGTGTAGTGTGTAGGGTATAGTGTGTAGGGTGTAGGGTGTATGGTGTAGGGTATGTGAGTGTAGGGTATAGTGTGTAGGGTGTAGGGTATGGGAGTGTAGGGTGTAGTGTGTAGGTTGTAGGGTGTAGTGTGTAGGGTGTAGTGTGTATGGTGTAGGGTATGGG
>VHKM01001245.1:0-27500 GCA_007210695.1 Neogobius melanostomus | reverse complement strand
TGAGACCAGAGGTTAGACCAGAGGTTAGACCAGAGGTTAGACCAGAGGATAGACAGAGGTTAGACCAGAGGATAGACCAGAGGCTAGACCAGAGGCTAGACCAGAGGTGAGAACAGAGGCTAGATCAGAGGTTAGACCAGAGGATAGACCAGAGGCTAGACCAGAGGCTAGACCAGAGGTGAGACCAGAGGTTAGACCAGAGGTTAGACCAGAGGTTAGACCAGAGGCTAGACCAGAGGTTAGACCAGAGGTTAGACCAGAGGTTAGACCAGAGGTTAGACCAGAGGTTAGACCAGAGGTTAGACCAGAGGATAGACCAGAGGTTAGACCAGAGTAGACAGAGTTAGACCCAGAGGTGAGACCAGAGGTTAGACCAAAGGTTAGACAACAGAGACCAGAGGTTAGACCAGAGATTAGACCAGAGGATAGACCAGAGGTTAGACCAGAGGATAGACAGAGGCTAGACCAGAGGCTAGACCAGAGGTTAGACCAGAGGTTAGACCAGAGGCTAGACCAGAGGTTAGACCAGAGGATAGACCAGAGGTTAGACCAGAGGATAGACCAGAGGTTAGACCAGAGGTTAGACCAGAGGTTAGACAACAGAGACCAGAGGTTAGACCAGAGGTTAGACCAGAGGTTAGACCAGAGGTTAGACCAGAGGATAGACCAGAGGATAGACCAGAGTTAGACCAGAGGATAGACCAGAGGTTAGACCAGAGGTTAGACCAGAGGTTAGACAACAGAGACCAGAGGTTAGACCAGAGGCTAGACCAGAGGTTAGACCAGAGGTTAGACCAGAGGCTAGACCAGAGGCTAGACCAGAGGTTAGACCAGAGGTTAGACCAGAGGTTAGACCAGAGGCTAGACCAGAGGTTAGTCCAGAGGCTAGACCAGAGGTTAGACCAGAGGTTAGACCAGAGGCTAGACTAGACCAGAGGATAGACCAGAGGTTAGACCAGAGGATAGACCAGAGGTTAGACCAGAGGTTAGACCAGAGGTTAGACCAGAGGCTAGACCAGAGGCTAGACCAGAGGTTAGACCAGAGGCTAGACCAGAGGCTAGACCAGAGGTTAGACCAGAGGTTAGACCAGAGGATAGACCAGAGGATAGACCAGAGGTTAGACCAGAGGATAGACCAGAGGCTAGACCAGAGGTTAGACCAGAGGCTAGACCAGAGGTTAGACCAGAGGTTAGACCAGAGGCTAGACCAGAGGCTAGACCAGAGGTTAGACCAGAGGTTAGACCAGAGGATAGACCAGAGGATAGACCAGAGGTTAGACCAGAGGATAGACAGAGGTTAGACCAGAGGTTAGACCAGAGGTTAGACCAGAGGCTAGACCAGAGGTTAGACCAGAGGTTAGACCAGAGGTTAGACCAGAGGTTAGACCAGAGGTTAGTCCAGAGGTTAGCCAGAGGTTAGACCAGAGGTTAGACCAGAGGCTAGACCAGAGGCTAGACCAGAGGTTAGACCAGAGGCTAGACCAGAGGCTAGACCAGAGGTTAGTCCAGAGGCTAGACCAGAGGTTAGACCAGAGGTTAGACCAGAGGCTAGACCAGAGGCTAGACCAGAGGTTAGACCAGAGGTTAGTCCAGAGGTTAGACCAGAGGTTAGACCAGAGGTTAGACCAGAGGTTAGACCAGAGGATAGACCAGAGGCTAGACCAGAGGTTAGACCAGAGGATAGACCAGAGGTTAGACCAGAGGATAGACCAGAGGTTAGACCAGAGGTGAGACCAGAGGTTAGACCAGAGGTTAGACCAGAGGCTAGACCAGAGGTTAGACCAGAGGTTAGACCAGAGGTTAGACCAGAGGTTAGACCAGAGGCTAGACCAGAGGTTAGATCCAGAGGTTAGACCAGAGGTTAGACCAGAGGTAGACAGAGGTTAGACCAGAGGTTAGAGAGGCTAGACAGAGTTAGACCAGAGGTTAGACCAGAGGCTAGACCAGAGGTTAGACCAGAGGTTAGACCAGAGGTTAGACCAGAGGTTAGACCAGAGGTTAGACCAGAGGTTAGACCAGAGGTTAGACCAGAGGCTAGACCAGAGGTTAGTCCAGAGGTTAGACCAGAGGTTAGACCAGAGGTTAGACCAAGGTTAGACCAGAGGTTAGACCAGAGGCTAGACCAGAGGTTAGTCCAGAGGTTAGACCAGAGGCTAGACCAGAGGTTAGACCAGAGGTTAGACCAGAGGCTAGACCAGAGGTTAGACCAGAGGTTAGACAGAGGCTAGACCAGAGGTTAGATCAGAGGTTAGAACAGAGTTAGACCAGAGGTTAGACCAGAGGTTAGACCAGAGGTTAGACCAGAGGCTAGACCAGAGGTTAGACCAGAGGCTAGACCAGAGGCTAGACCAGAGGTAGACAGAGGTAGACCAGAGGTTAGACCAGAGGTTAGACCAGAGGCTAGACCAGAGGTTAGACCAGAGGTTAGCCAGAGGTTAGACCAGAGGTTAGACCAGAGGTTAGACCAGAGGTTAGACCAGAGGAAATAGACCAGAGGTTAGACCAGAGGCTAGACCAGAGGCTAGACCAGAGGTTAGACCAGAGGCTAGACCAGAGGTTAGACCAGAGGTTAGACCAGAGGTTAGACCAGAGGCTTCCTGCTTATCAAGAGTGCAGACGTATCTCTGCTTGCTGCTGCGCTTGCCTCTTTATTTGCTTTTTAAATCATTCTATTTTTGGGCACATGTCTTGGATATGATTTTATTCTCTCTTTTAAGTGAACCAAGGCTTTTTACTCATTTTGATGCCATTTTTACAACTCATTTGACGAACCAGCGACGACATCTTGTCAACATGGCTGAGGCAGTAACGCAAACATTTCCTTGTGAGAACTGTCGGATGTATCAACAAGAAATTTCCCTGCTACGAGACAAGATTCTTGCCTTAGAGACGGAAAGAGAACTTAATGACACGCTCCCTGTGGAACCCGGTAAGAAGACGGAAAAACTGATACTTGCAACCTGAAGCTAAACGATACCATAACATTTCCGAAACTAAACAGACAACTTGGTGCTAGGCAAAGCAAAGACAACATGCTCGTAAAGATGCACCTGGAATAAGTTAACAAACAGATTTTCACCTCTCTCAGAGGATGTGTATAACAAGCAGAAAAGTCAGAGAGAAACACAGAGAGAAACACAGAACAAGAAGTCAAAACAAAGATGGAGAGAAACACTGTGCCAAGTGTCAAGGCCAGAGATACCCTGTTGCTTGGGGCCGGAGCCATATCTATATAACAATGAGATAATGACTACAATCACTTATCCGTCTGCTACAGTTTCTGACATTATAGATGTTCTAAACAAGGAAATTACAAACAACCCTGGGATAAATAAACTTGTTTTACATGTTGGTGCTGTTGACACAAGAAACGGAGAGTCTGAAGTCCTGAAAGAAAAGTTTAATAAACTTTTTGAGAGACTTGATTGTCTGGACAAAGACGCGATACAAATTTTCATCAGTGGACCTATCCCAAACATCGACGGAGAATAAACAAATTCTCCCGGCTGTTTCAGTTGAATACATGGCTGTCCAAAGTCTGTGAGTCAAGAGGACTGTATTTCATAGAGAACTTTTATCTTTTCTGGAAACGCGACGATCTGTTTAAGGAAATGGACCACATTTGAGCAGAGGTGGAGTGAGACGACTGACGGAAAATCTCCTCCATGCTCTGCAAAATCAGTGGAGCCTGAGCAACAAGAGAGAGCAGAGAGGAGCATGAGAAGAAGCTCCTGGCTCACCAGCAAAGGTTTCGCCTGCATCCCCAATAAAAGATTCAGTCGCAGCTGCATCATCTGCACCTACAGTAATGGACTCAGCCACAGTTAAGGATCCAGCCACAGTTAAGGAATTAGCTGCGCCGGAAACATCTCAACCATAGCAGCAGCGCCACCTGCATCTGCATCTCCGGGGAAAAGCTCCGCTTCAGCACCACCTGCATCTATAGTAAATGATTCAGCTGAAGGAGCACTTTCTTCAACTCCACCACAGGCCTTGAGCCGACTGGTACATCTACACCCTCCAGAGATTTTCTGAATCATTCCCATCACCAAAGTCACCTATGGGATTTCCCAGCCATTTTGAAGCCTTGATAAAACAAGGGATTCAAATGACTCCCTCACTACAGTCATGTCAAGACCAAGGCTTTCATCCCCGAAGAAGTATCATGCCCCTCCCCCACCTCCAATTTCCAGCAGCTTCACTGCTGCTGTCTAGGACATTAAGGGCCTCTGCGTTGCTACCATGCATAGCAAACTCAAAACCAACCAGAGGTCCACAGAGGGAGTGTGTTCTTCTGAAACAATTAGTACAGTCAAACAACATAGATTAGATAAGAGGGCAACAGTCAGACCGTCCAATCAAAGAACTCTAATCCATATCCCTTGCAAAAAGATTCCATCCACTCAAACACAGACAAATCTCAAACATGCTGTACTCAATGCCAGATCGTTAAAAACAAGTCCTTTTTAATAAATAGTTTTATTTCCTCTTATAATCTAGATTTTATGTTTTTAACTGAAACATGGCTTGACAAAAACACTGGTAACGCAGTTTTGATTGAGTGTAGTCCATCAAATTTCAATTTTGTGTCTGAAACACGCCAAAATCAGAGGGGCGGGGGTGTCTGTTCAATATTCAGGGACAATATAGTCATCCACAAATTGTAATTTGGGGTTTTTGTATCAGGGGTGACCAGAGGTGAGACCACAGAGTTATCCCGTGGCTGGGCACCGTTAAACCATATCAGTCCGGTATCAAAAGGCAAAGTACTGAAAGCTGGAACCGAAAGTTTTGATGCTGTTGGTCCAGGACAGCACTACTCTGAAGGTTTCAGCTTTATTTTCCCAATATTTTTTCCTTATTTTTATTTAGCCCAATGTTTGCCCCATTTCTCCTAATTCTTTGTCCCAACTTTTTCTTGTTTTCTCCATTGTTTCCCTCATTTTATTACTAATATTTCCCCAAAA
The DNA here is from genome assembly GCA_007210695.1 of Neogobius melanostomus. NCBI lineage: Eukaryota > Metazoa > Chordata > Actinopteri > Gobiiformes > Gobiidae > Neogobius > Neogobius melanostomus. The sequence continues at coordinate 22,533 of VHKM01001245.1, read as the reverse complement.
AAATTCTCCATTTTCCCCACATTTCTTGACATTGGAGATTAGGAGTCTGAAAATATATCGATTTTCCGATATATTGTGATATTTTGCGGGACGATACGATACCGATACTTTCTATTCTGATATTGATACTTTTGATGACGTAATGCATATTAATGAGCAACGTCAGGCATATTAATGAGGCAGCAGTGCAGCACTACAGTTTTAAGCACTTGGACCAAACACTGTCACACAAATAAATTACTTTTAATGATAGTTTTTATAATTATAAAGAAGATTAATCTGGGGTTGATTTATTCCTTTTTAAACAGGACTGTGGTTTCTTGTTTAAATTTAAATGTAAATGAAGTCACTGACAGATCTATGACCCATTTTCAGTGAGTAAGTCAGGGATCATTTATAAAAGTGGTACAAAGCTCATGAAAAGAAATGTAAATGATGAATAATATGTAGGATGTTAAAATAAAGGTTAATCGTGATTATCGTAGGTTATTTTTGTGCAATATATCGATTATCGCAGTATTGGCGTATCGTGAGATAATCGTTATCGTGAGCCATGTATCGCGTATCGTATCGAATCGTGAGCTACCCAGAGGCTCCCACCCCTAGTGCAGATGAACCTGATATTGTGAATGTGCAGATCTTCCACTCATTATTGTTGTTTTCTGGTTCTAGACGACACATATTTGAGTATCGGTATCGAAGACAAAGTATCGTTAAAAAATCATATTAGGCCTCACAGCTGCTTTGCCTCGGTGTGTTTAACCTGGGCGTGTTGCCATAGCGACCTGTGCTCACACTGACCTGTCTCTTGACGGCGGTGATTAAGCAGGATGCCGTTCCCGGCTTCAGCGTCCCCGTGGTTAGAGCCTGACAGCCTTTAGTCTCCGTCAGCTTCACGTCGAAGGCGGACTCGGACCCGTCCAGCGCCGCCCAGGACTGAAGGTGGACCTGCCTCGTCCGACCGCAAACCAGCACCACCAGGTTCTCCCGGGGAACCAGCTCGATCTGATGGACCTTCTTAGTGTCCGACGCTCGCACGATCACTGGAACCAGGATTAGATACAAGAAAGAAGAGTAAGAATAACGGAAACCAGAGTTAGAATATAAGAAATTAAAGCCGCAAGCGGCATCGAACGGCCCTCGTGGGCCGTGCCTCCATTGCCACACCTCTGTAACCCTACCGAGGGCGCTAACGCGCCCACTATTGCCCTGATATGCCGTTAATCTGTGTAAGTAAACATCAAAACTACACTTTAACCTCTTCATGTGCATAATAGCTTCAACCTGCGGAAATCTGTTTTATTTCACAAGCAGCATCGGATGGCCCTAATGGGCTGTGCCTCCATTGGCGCGCCATAACCCTACCAAGGGCGCTAGCGCGGCCACACTGCATTTTATTGCCCTGATGTGCCATAAATCTTTGTCAGTAAACATCAAAACTATATTTTTAGCCTCTCCATGTGAATAATGGCTCCAATCTGCAGAGGGCGCTGGCGCGCCCCAAATCTTTTTTATTTCACAAGCAGCATCGGACGGCCCTCACGGGCCGTACTTCAATGTCCGCGTCTCATTGGCTTTTTGATTGGGATGCCATCAACTATTTTTGTGCCGAATTTAATCAATTTCCGAGAAACTAATTTTTTTCCCATAATGCATTTTTTCTTCTCAGCCTAGAGGGGGCGCTAGTTAAAGTACTGGTATAGAATACATGTAACACTGTCCAGCCCTAGAAACAAGGGTTAGATACGAAAGGAGGATTTATTACAAAACAACTGAAGGACTCGATGCAAAGAGAGATTGACCAACTTTAACTGAGAGGAATGTTGCAGAACATGGGGAGGGGGGTTTTAGGAGGGCGGGTTTAAGAACATGGGGAGGGGGTTTTAGGAGGGCGGGTTTAAGAACATGGGGAGGGGGTTTTAGGAGGGCGGGTTTAAGAACATGGGGAGGGGTTTAGGAGGCGGGTTAAGACATGGGAGGGGTTTTAGGAGGCGGGTTTAAGAACATGGGGAGGGGGTTTTAGGAGGCGGGTTTAAGAACATGGGGAGGGGGTTTTAGAGGCGGGTTTAAGAACATGGGGAGGGGTTTTAGGAGGCGGGTTTAAGAACATGGGGAGGGGGTTTTAGGAGGCGGGTTAAGAACATGGGGAGGGGGTTTTAGGAGGCGGGTTTAAGAACATGGGAGGGGGTTTTAGGAGGCGGGTTTAAGAACATGGGGAGGGGGTTTTAGGAGGCGGGTTTAAGAACATGGGGAGGGGGTTTTAGGAGGCGGGTTTAAGAACATGGGGAGGGGGTTTTAGGAGAACGATGAGTTAAAACGTACCGTCTCGAGTCAGATCCACCACGAACAGAGCCTCCTCCGTCCCCAGAACCACACGCTCCCGATCTGAGGACACAGCGGGTCAGACCGGGTCACTGGGGTATTTGCAGTAGTAGTACATGCAGTACTGACCGAGTATAGTAGCAGACAGTATTTACAGTATTTGCAGTATTTGCAGTAGTAGTACTGACCCAGTATAGCAGCAGACAGTATTTACAGTATTTGCAGTATTTACAGTAGTAATACATGCAGTACTGACCCAGTATAGCAGCAGACAGTATTTACAGTATTTGCAGTAGTATCTACAGTATTTACAGTAGTAGTACATGCAGTACTGACCCAGTATAGCAGCAGACAGCGTGCTCTTGATGATGGGCAGCGCGGGGTCGTACACCTCCAGGGGGCGCTCCACTCTCTGCTCGTCCGTCACCAGGAGGAGGTTCTGCTTCAGGAGGCCGTGAAGACTCTCCAGGACCTTCAGCCACTTCCTCTGCTCCTGCTCCGAGTCGGCCAGAACCAGGACCGAGACCGGGCCCAGGCTGGACTCACGGGACCCCACCTGCAACACAAGACCGGGTCAGGACTGGGCCAGGACCAGAGGGTCTGGACCAGAGGAACCGGGTCTGGACCAGAGGGTCTGGACCAAAGGAACTGGGTCTGGACCAGAGGGTCAGGACCAGAGGGTCTGGACCAGAGGAACCGGATCTGGACTCACCTGGACCTTGAAGATGCAGGGCACGTCTTTACGCGGAGCGTGGATCACGTCCGACGGCAGCACAGGCTGGACGGCGAAGAACTCGTCCCTGAAACAGAAGCAGGTCAAAGAGGAGAACTTCTTGTTCCTCACGCTCAGAACCACACAGACACACATGCTCAGACACACAAAGACACACTCACACACACACCAGAGAAGCCTCACACCATCGCTCACAATGATGTTGACCTTAGACTCAACATCAGCTCATCTTTGACCAGGGCCGGGTCCCGTTAAACGACTCCAGTTTGGTATCGGAAAAAGCCTCTCTCTTTAGATCCAGATCCAGGATTAAGGGAAGTGACTTTTTTTTTTTCAGCTCAAATAAATTTTCCCCACCCTAAATGCCCCAATTTCTTTCCTTATATTTTTGTAATTTTTTGCCCAGTTTTGCCTTATTTTTCTCTAATTTTTGTTCTTTTTTATGACTAATATTTTCCCTATTTCCCCCATTTTCTCCTAATTTTTTCCCTAATTTATTCCAAATTTGACCCAAAATTATTATTTTTTTTAACACATTTTTTCTTATTTTTTGCCACAATTTACCACAAATTATTCCCAATTTTCCCCACATTTCTTGACATTGGAGATGAACCCGATATTGTAAAGGTGCAGATCTTCCACACATTCTGTTTTCTGGTTCTAGAAAGTATCGTCCAGGTATCGGTTTGCTAAAGTACTGGTATCATAAAAACTGTAACAGTGCCCAGGCTAGCCCCGCCCTTCACGCCAGGCTAGCCACGCCCTTCACGCTGACTTGGCCACAGGACTCACCTGAGGTCCAGGACTGAGGAGGCCGAGTTCCCGGGCTGCGTGGACTTTCCTTCAGGAACGTCGTAGAAGAAAAGACGACAGTCGGACACCACGGCCCAGACGCGCTGCCAGCCCCGCTTCACCCCGCTGGGCTTCGGGACCTGCCAGAGGACCAGACAGATCAGGACAGGACAGAGTCAGAGTAAAAACGAGAGTGAAATCGAGAGTGAAATCGAGGATAAAATCGAGAATCAAATCGAGAGTAAAATCGAGAGTAAAATCGAGAGTGAAATCGAGAGTAAAATCGAGAGAAAATCAAGAGTGAAATCGAGGGTAAAATCGAGAGTGAAATCGAGAGTGAAATCGAGGGTAAAATCGAGAGTGAAAATCGAGAGTAAAATCGAGAGTAAAATCGAGAGTGAAATCGAGAGTGAAATCGAGGGTAAAATCGAGAGTGAATCGAGAGTAAATCGAGAGTGAAATCGAGAGTAAAATCGAGAGTGAAATCGAGAGAAAATCGAGAGTGAAATCGAGGGTAAAATCGAGATGAAATCGAGGTAATGGAGTGAAATCGAGGATAAAAGTCAAATCAAATCGAGAGTAAAATCCTAGAGAAAATAGAAGAGTGAAACGAAGTAAATCGCCAAAACATCGAGAGTAAATCGGAGTGAAATGGAAGTAAAAATCGCACATTGAAATCGAGAGTAAAATCGAAGTGAAATTCGAGAGTGAAATCGAGTAAACCACGGATAAAATCGAGAGTAAAAATCGAGAGTAAATCTGAGAGGAAATCCAGAGTGAAAGATCGAGGGTAAAATCGAAGTGAAATCGAGAGAAAATCGAGAGGAAACGAGGTAAAATCGAGAGTGAAATCGAGGATAAATCGAGACAAATCGAAGAGTAAAATCTGAGAAATCGAGAGTGAAATCGAAAGTAAATAGAGAGAAAATCGAGAGTGAAACGAGAGTGAAATGGAGATTAAAAATTCGACAGTGAAATCGAGAGTAAAATCGAGAGTGAAATCGAGAGTTGAAATCGAGGGTAAAATCGAGAGTGAAATCGAGAGTAAAATCGAAGAAAATCGAGAGGAATCCAGATGAAATCGAGGTAAAACGAGAGTTGAAATCGAAGTAAAATCGAGATGAAATTGAGATAATATCGAGAGTGAAACTCGAGAGTAAAATCGTGAGAAAAAATCGACGAGTGAAATCGAGGAAAAACAGAAGTGAAATTCGAGGGTAAAATCGAGAGTGAAATCGATGTAACATCGAGAGTGAAATCGAGAGAGAAAAAAATCGAGAGTGAAATCGAGGTATAGAATAGAAGAGTGAAAATCGAGCAGGAAATTCGATGAGTAAAATCGAGGTAAAATCGAGAAGTGAAATCGAGAGTAAAATTCAGAGTGAAATCGAGGTCAAATTCGAGAGTGAAATCGAATAAAAATCGAGTGATAAACGAGAGAGAAAAATCGAGAGTGAAATCAGGGTAAAACATCGATGAGTGAAAACGAGGGAAAATCGAGGGTAAATCGAGAGTGAAATCGAGAGTGAATCGAGAGTGAATCGAGAGTAAAATCGAGAGTGAAATCGAGCGTAAAATCGAGAGTGAAATCGAGAGTGAAATGCGAGAGAGAAAAAATCGGAGAGTGAAATCGAAGAGTGAAATCGAGAGTGAAATTCGGAGTAAAATCAGAGTGAAATCGAGAGAAAGATCGAGAAGTGAAAATCGAGAGTAAAATGAGAAGTGAACCATCGAGAGAGAAAAATCGTAGAGTGAAATCGAGGAAAAGTAGAGAGAAAATCGAGAATCAAAGCTAGAGTAAATTCGAGAGGAAACGAGAAGTAAAATCAGAGGGAAAATCGAGAGTGAATTAATAAGAAAGAAGAAAATAGAGAGTGAAATCGAGAGTAAAATCGAGAATCGAAAGGCGAGATAAAATCGGAGTAAAATCGACAGTGAAATTCAAGAGTGAAAATCGAGGGTAAATGCGAGAGTGAAACGACGTGAAACGAAGAGAGTAAAATCGAGAGTTGAAATCGATAATAATAGAGCTGAAATCGAGGGTAAAATCGAGATGAAAATCGAGGGTAAAATCGAGAGTGAATCATAGAAATATCGAGAGTGAAGAATCGAGAGAGAAAATCGAGAGTGATAATCAATAGTGAAATGAGAGTAAACAGGGTAAAAATTGGAAAGAGTGATAATCGAGAAGGAAAATCGAGAGTGAAATCGAGAGTAATAAGCGAGGGTAAAATCGAGAGTGAAATCGATAGGAATCGAGAGGAAAATCGAGATCAAATCGAGAGTAAAAGGCGAGGTAAAAGCGAGAAGAAAAATCGAGAGTAAATCAGAGTGAAATCGAGAGAAAATCGAGGGTAAAATCGAGAGTGAAATGAGTTGAAATCTAGAGAAAATCGAGGTGAAATGAGAGTAAAAGCGAGGTGTAAAAGCGAAGAAAAATCAAGAGTGAAATCGAGAGTAAATCGAGGGTAAAAATCGAGAGTGAAATCGAGAGTGAAATCGAGAGGCAAAATCGAGAGTGAAAATCGAGAGATACTAAGCGAGGGTAAAGCGAGAGAATCGAGAGTACAGATCGAGAGTGAAATCGAGAGTCAAATCAGAGTGAAATCGAGAGTGAAATCGAGGATTGAAAATGAGAGTAAATGAGAGTAAAAATCGAGAGTGACATCGAGAGTGAAATTCGAGAGTGAATTCGAGAGTAAAATTCGAGAGTAAAATCGAGAGAAAATCGAGAGTGAAATCGAGGGAAATCGAAGTAAAATTAAGATAAAAATCGAGAGTGAAATCGAGAGAAAAGCAAGAGAAAAATCGACGAGTAAAGATCGAGAGGAAGATCGAGAAGTGAAATCGATGGGTAAAACGAGAGTGAAAATCGAGAGTAAAATCGAGAGGAAATCGAGAGAGAAAAACGAGCGTGAAATCAAGAGTGAAATCGGGGGGGGGAAGAGAGTAAAATCGAGAGCTGAAATCGAGAGTAAAATCGAGGTAAAATCGAGAGTGAAATCGAGAGTAAAATAGAGATGTGAAAGATCGAGAGAGAACATCGAGAAGTAAAATCGAGAAGTGAAATCGGAGAGTGAAATCGAGAGTGAAATCGAGAGTAAAATCGAGAGTGAAATCGAGAGTAAATCGAGAGTGAAAAGCGTAGGTAAAGCGAGAAGAAAAATCGAGAGTAAAATCGAGAATGAATCGAGAGTAAAAATCGAGGTAAAATCGAGACCAAAATCGAGGGTAAAAGTCGCGAGAAAAATCGAGAGGAAAGATCGGAGAGTGAATCGAGAGGAAAATCGAGAGTCACATCGAGAGTAAAAGCGAGGTAAAAATAGCGAGAGAAATCTGACGAGTGAAAATCAAGAGTGCAAATCGAAGTAAAATCGAGGGTAAAACGAGAGTGGAAATCGAGAGTGATATCGGAGTAAAAGCGAGGGTAAACAGCGAGAAGAAAAATCAAGAGTGAAACGAGTAGTAAAATCGAGCAGTGAAATCCGACGATAACAGCGAGGTAAAAGGCGAAGAGAAAATCGAGAGTAAATCGAGAGTGAAAATCGAGAAGTGAAATCGACAGTGAAAATCGAGGGTAAAATCGAGAAGTGAAACGAGAGTAAATTGAAGTGAAATCGAGAGTGAAATCGAGAGTGGAAATCGAGAGTGAAATCGACAGTGAAATCGGAGATAAAATCGAGAGTGAAATCGAGAGTGAAATCGGAGGTAAAATCGAGAGTAAAATCGAGACTGAAAATCGAGAGTGAATCGAGAGTGAAATTGAGGAGTGAAAGTCAAGAGTGAAATCGAGAGTAATAAATCGAGGGTAAAAGCGAGAGAAAAATCGAGCCGAAAGATCGAGAGTGAAATCCGAGGAAAAATCGAGAGTATAAATCGAAGTCAAATTCGAGAGTGAAATCGAGAGAAAGAGAGGGTAAAAAGCGAGGGTAAAATCGAGGTTAAAATAAGTGAAACGAGAGAAATGAGAGCCAAATCGAGAGTAAAAGCGAGGAAAATCGAAGAAAAACGAGCGTCAAATCGATGAGTGAAATCGAGAGTGAAACGAGAAGTAAAAATCGAGAGAAAAATCGTATGATGGAAATCGAGAGTAAAAGCGAGAGAAAATGGAGAAAGTGAAATCCGAGAGTGAAATCGAGAAGTGAAATCGAAGAAAACGAGAGTGAAATCGAGAGAAAAGCGAGGTAAAGCGAGAGAAAAATCAAGATGAAATCGAGACGTAAATCGAGAGTGAAATCATAGTGAAATCGGAGGAAAATCGAGAGTGAAATCGAGAGTAAAGAGCGAGGTAAAAGCGAGAGAAAAATCGAGAGTAAAATCGAGAGTGAAATCGAGGGTAAATCGAGGTAAAATCGAGGGTAATAATGAGAGTGAAATCGAGAGAAAATCGAGAGAAAATCGAGAGAAAAAGCGAGCGGTAAAAGCGAGAGAAAAAATCGAGAGTAAAATCGAGAGTGAAATCGAGATAAAATCGAGAGTGAAATCGAGAGTGAAATCGACGAGTGAAATCGAGAGTGAAAATCGAGAAGTAAAAATCGAGAGTTGAAAATCGAGAGTGAACATCGAGGAAAATCGAGAGTTGAATCGAGGTGAAAATCGAGAGTAAAATCGAGAAGTGAATCGAGAGTAAAATCGACGAGTAAAATCGAGAGTGAAATCGAGAGTGAAATCGAAGAGTGAAATCGAGAGTAAATTGAGAGTGAAATCGAGAGTAAACGAGAAGTGAAATCGAGAGTGAAATCGAGGTAAAATTCGAGAGTGAAAATCGAGAGTGATCGAGGAGTGAAATCGAGGGGTAATCGAGAGTGAAATCGAGAGTGAAATCGAGAGTGAAATCGAGATAAAATCGAGAGTAAAATCGAAGTGAAATCGAGATGAAATCGAGAGTGAAACGAGTAAAATCGAGATAAAATCGAGAGTGAAATCGAAAAGAGTAAAATCGAGAGTGAAACGAGGGGAAAAATCGAAGAGTAAAATCGAGAGTGAAATCGAGAAGTAAAATCGAGAGTGAAATCGAGGAGTGAAATCGAAGAGTAAAATCGAGTGAAATCGATGATTAAAATCGAGAGTGAAATCGAGGGAAATCGAGGTAAAATCGAAGTAAAATCGAAGAGTGAAATCGAGAGTGAAATCGAGGTAAATCGAGAGTGAACTAAAGAGAAAAATCGAGAGTAAAATCGAGAGTAAAATCGAGAGTGAAATCGATGAGTGAAATCGAAGAAAAAATAAAATCGAGAGTGAATCGAGAGTGAAAATGAGAGGAACATCGAGAGTAAAATCGAGAGGCCATCGAGAGTGAAATGAGAGTGAAACCGAGAGTAAAAATCGAGATTGAATCGAGAGTAAATATCGAGAGTGAAATCGAGAGTGAAATCAGAGAGGAAAAAATCGAGAGTGAAATCGAGAGTAAAATCGAGAGTAAAATCGAGTAAAAATCGAGAGTGAAATCGAAGTAATAATCGAGAGTTGAAATCGAGAGTAAAATCGAGAGTGAAATCGAGAGTAAAATCGAGAGTGAAATCGAGAGTAATCGAGAGTGAATCGAGAGAAAAATCGAGAATTAGATCGAGAGTGAAATCGAGAGTAAAAAATCGAGAGAAAATCGAGAGTGAAATCGAAGAGTGCAATCGAGAGTGAAATCGATGAAAAATGAGAGTAAAATCGAGATGAAATCGAGATGAAATCGAGAACGAAATTCGAGGGTAAAACGAGAGTAAAATCGAGAGTAAAATCGAGAGTGAATCGAGAGGAAATCGAGAGTGAAACGAGAGTAAAATCGAGAGTGAAATCGAAGTGAAATCGAGGTAAAATCGAGAGTGAAATCGAGAGTGAAAATCCGGAGTAAAATCGAAGTGAAATCGAGAGTAAAATCAGAGTAAATCGAGAGTGAAATCAGAGTGAAATCGAGAGTGAAATCGAAGTAAATTGAGAGGAAAAATGAGAGTAAAACGAGAGTGAAATCGAGAGTGAAATCGAGGTAAATCGAGAGTAACATCGATAGTGAATTCGAGATGAAATCGAGGGTAAAATCGAGAGTGAAATCGAGAGTGAACGAGAGTGAAAATCGAGAGTAAAATCGAGAGTAAAACGAGAGTGAATCGAGAGTGAAACGAAGATGAAATCGAGGGTAAAATCGAGAGTAAATCGAGATGGACATGAGAGTAAAATCGAGAGTGAAATTCGAGGAAAATCGAGAGTAAAATCGAGAGTGAAATATTCGAGAGTAAATCGAGAGTGAAATCGAGAGTGAAAATCGAAGTCCAATCGAGTGAAATCGGAGTAAAATCGAGAGTGAAATCGAGAGTGAAATCGAGGGTAAAATCTGAGAGTAAAATCGAGAGTGAAATCGAGAAGGAAATCGAGGTAAAATCGAGAGTGAAACCGAGAGAAAAATCGAGAGTAAATCGAGAGTAAAATCGAGAGTGAAAATCGAGAGTGAAATCGAGAGACAATTCGAGAGTGAAAGAGAGTGAAATCGAGAGAAAATCGAGAGAAAATCGAGAATGAAATCGAGAGTGAAATCGAAGTGAAATTCGAGAGAAAATCGATGAGTGAAATCGAGAGTAAAATCGAAGAGTGAAATCGATAGTGAAATCGAGAGAGAAAAATCGAGAGGAAATCGAAGTAAAATCGAAGTAAAATCGAGGTAAAATCGAGAGTGAAACGAAAGAAAATCGAGAAGGAAATCGAGAGTGAAATCGAGAGGAAATCGAGAACAGCAAATCGAGAGTGAAATCGAGGGTAGAGGTAAAATCGAGAGTTGAAATCGAGAAGTAAAATCGAGAGAAAAATCGAGAGTAAAAGCGAGTAAAAGCGAGAAGAAAATTCGAGAGTAAAATCGAAAGAGTGAAATCGAAGTGAAATCGACGGAAATGAGAGTGATAATCGAGAGTAAAATCGAAGTGAAACGAGAGTGAAATCGAGGTAAATCGAGAGTGAAAATCGAGAGTAAAATCGAGAGTGAAATCGAGGGTTAAAATTCGAGAGTGAAATCGAGGATAAAAATCGAGAATCAAAATCGAGAGTAAAATCTAGAGTAAAATCGGAGTGAAATCGAAGAGTGAAATCGAAGTGAAATGAGAGTAAAATCGAGAGTAAGAAATCGAGATTGAAATCGAGATGTAACGAGAGTGAAGATCGAGTAAAATCGGAGTAAAATCGAGAGTGAAATCGAGAGTAAAATCGAAGTGAAATCGAGGGGAAAACGAGAGTAAATCGAGAGGAAAATCGAGAGAAAATCGAGAGTGAATCGAGAGGAAATCGAGAGAAAATCGATCAAATCGAAGTAAAATCGAGAGTGAAACGAGAGTGAAATCGAGGTAAAATAGAGAGGAAATCGAGAGTGAAATCGAAGTAAAATCGAGAAAATCGAGAGTGAAAATCGAGAGAAAATCAGAGAAAATCGAGAGTAAAATCGAGAGTGAAATCGAGAGTAAAATCGAGAGTAAAATCGAGAGGAAATCGAGAGTTAAATCGAGAGTAAACGAGAGTAATTGAGATGAAATGAGAGTAAAATCGAGAGTGAACGAGAGTGAAATCGAGGTAAAATCGAGAGTAAAGATCGAGAAGTGAAATCGAGAGTAAATCGAAGTAAATGAGGAAATCGAAGAGTGAAATCGAGAGTGAAATCGAGAGTAAAATGAAGAGTAAAATCGAGAAGTGAATCGAGGATGAAATCGAGAGGAAATCGAGAAAATCAGAGTAAAATCGAAGTGAAAACGAGATAAAATCGAGATGAAATCGAGGGGAAACTCCAGAGTAAAGATCACGAGTGAAATCGAGAGTAAAATCGAGAGATAAATCGAGAGTGAAATCGCAGAGTAAAATCGAGTGAAATCGAGCAGTAAAATCGAGAGTGAAATCGAGAGTGACGCAGGGTAAAACGAGAGTAAAATCCGAAGTGAAATCGAGAGGAATCGAGTCAAAATCGACGAGTGAAATCGAGAGTGAAATCGAGAGAGTAAAATCGAGAGTGAAATCGAGAGTGAAATCGAGGGTAAAATCGAGAGTGAAATCGAGAGTGAAATCGAGAGGAAATCGAGAGTGAAACATCGGAAGTAAATCGAGAAGTGAAATCGCGTGAAACGAGAGGAAACTCGAGAGTAAAATCGAGAGGAAATCGAGAGTAAAATCGAGAAGTGAAATCGAGAGTAAAATCGAGAGTGAAATCGAGAGTGAATCGAGAGGAAAGCGAGGGTAAAAGCGAGGGTAAAATCGAGGGTAAAATCGAGAAGTGAAAATCGAGAAGTGAAATCGAGAGCAAATCGAGAGGAACATCGAGAGTAATCGAAGTGAAATCGAATAAAATCGAGAGCGAAAATCGAGAAAACGAAAAATCGAAATGAAATCGAGAGTGAAATCGAGAGTAAAATCGAGAGTAAAATCGAGAGTAAAATCGAGGAGTAAAATCGAGAGTGAAATCGAGAGTTAAAATCGAGGAAGTGACAACGAGAGTGAAAACGAGAGTGAAATCGAGAGTGAAACGAGAGTGAAATCGAGAGTGAAATCGAGAGTAAAATCGACGAGTGAAACGAGAGTGGAAAATCGAGAGTGAAATCAAGAGTAAAATCAGAGTGAAATCGAGAGTAAAATCGAGAGTGAAATATCGAGAGTAAAATCGAGAGTGAAATCGAGAGAGAAAATCGAGAGTAAAAAATCGACGAAGTGAATCGAGAGTACTCGAGAGTAAATCGGAGTGAAATTCGGATGAAATCGAGAGTGAATCGAGAGAAATAGAGATGAAATCGACGAGTAAAATCGAGAGTGAATCGACGAGTGAAATCGAGGTAAACTCGAGAGTAAAAACGAGACGTGAGAATCGAGAGTGAAATCGAGGTAAAATCGACGTAGTGAACGAGAAGTGAAATCGAGAGTGAAATCGAGAGTAAAATCAGAGTAAAAACGAGAGTGAAATCGACGACGGTGAAATCGAGAGTGAAATCCGAGGGTAAAATCGAGAGTCAAATCGAGAGTCGAAATCGACGATAAAATCGGAGTGACAATCGAGAAAATCCGAGAGTAAACACGAGAGTGAAATCGAGAGTAAAACATCGAGCAGTGAAATCGAGAGTGAAATGAGAGGTAAAATCGAGTGAAATCGAGGAGAAAATGAGAGTGAACATCGAGAGTGAAATCGAGGGTAAATCGAGAAGAAAATCGAAGAGTGAAAACAGAGTGAAATCCGAGGGTAAAATCGAGAGTGAAATCGAGAGAAAAATCCGAGAGTAAATCGAGAGTAAAACTCAGCAGTGAAATCGAGGGGTAAAATCGGAGTGGAAATCGAGAAGAAAAATCGAGAGTAAAATCGAGAAGTAAAATCGAGAGTGAATCGAGAGTGAAATCGAGAAGTAAAATCGAGAGTGAATCGAGAAGTAAAATCGAGAGAAGATCGAGATAAAAATCGAGAGTAAATCGAGAGTGAAATCGAGAGAAGAAAAATCGAGATGAAATCGAGAGTAAAATCGAAGTAAAATCGAGGTAAAAAATCGAGAGTGAAATCAGAGTAAAATCGAGAGTGAAATCGAGAGTGAAATCGAGAGTGAAATAGAGAGTAAAACGAAGTGAAACGAGAGTAAACGAGAAGTGAAATCGAGAGAGAAAAATCGAGAATGAAATCGAGAGTGAAAATCCGAAAGAAGTAAATCGAGAGAAAATCGAGAGTGAATCGAGAGTGAAATCGAGAGTGAAATCGAGTATGAAATCGAGGTAAATCGAGAGTAAAATCGAGAGTGAAATCGAGAGTGAAATCGAGACTGAACGAAGGTAAAATCGAGAGTAAAATCGAGAATGAAATCGAGAAGTAAAATCGAGATTGAATCGAGAGTAAAATCGAGAGTGAAATCGAGGGGGGAAATCGAGAGTAAAATCGAGAGTGAACATCGAAGTGAAAATCGAGAGTGAAATCGAGGTAAAATGAGAGTAAATCGAAGTGAAATCGAGAGTAAAATCGAGAGTAAACCGAGATGAAATCAGAAGTGAAACGAGAGTGAAAATCGAGAGTGAAATCGAGGCTAAAATCGAGGTAAAATCGAGAGCAATGAGAAGTGAAATCGAGAGTGAAATCGAGGTAAAATCGACGAGTAAAATCGAGAAGAGATCGGAGAGTAATAATCGAGGGATTGAAATCGAGAGTAAAGACGTGTTGGAGAAGTGAATCGAGAGAGAAATCGAGAATGACATCGAGAGTTGAAATTCGAGAGTAAAATCGAAGTAAAATCGAGAGTGAAATCGAGAGTGAATGAGAGTGGAATCGAGGAGTGGAAAGCGGAGAGTAGAGCGAGAGAGAAGCGGAAGTTGAAATCGAGAGGAGATCGAGAGTGAATATCGAGGAGAAAAGAGGAGGAAATGCGAGAGTGAAATCGAGAGAGAAAAATCGAGAGTGAAATCCAAGAGTGAAATCGAGAGTAAAATCGAGGGTAAAATCGAGAGTGAAATCGAGAGAGAAATCGAGGAAAATCGAGAGTGAAATGGAGAGAAAAAATTCGAGAGTAAGAATGGAGAGTATAAAATCGCGGAGAAAAGAGGTAAAGAGCGAGAGAAAATCGAGAGTAAAATCGAGAGTAAAATCGAGGAGTAAAATCGAGAGTGAAATCGAGAGTTAAAATCGAGGAAGTGAAAATCGAGAGTAAATCGAGAGTGAAATCGAGAGAAAAATCGATGAGTGTCAAATCGGAGAGTGAGAAAGCTGATGGTAAAGAGCGAGAGAAAAATCGAGAGGAAATGCGAGAGTGAATGATCGGATAAAATCAGAGTGAAATCGAGAGTAAAATCGAGAGTGAAATATCGAGAGTAAAATCGAGAGTGAAATCGAGAGAGAAAATCGAGAGTGAAATTCTAGAGGAAGGATCCGAGAGTGAAGGATCGGGACAGTGAGAATCAGAGGGTAGAAAGCGAGAGTGGAAGAGCGAGGAAGGATGAGAGTGAAGCGTTGAGGAGGAATCGAGAGTGAAATCGAGAGTGAAATCGGACAGTGAAATCGAGAGAGTAAAATCGAGAGTGAAATCGAGAGTGAAATCGAGGGTAAAATCGAGATTTGGAAGCGAACGTGAAATCGAGAGTGAAGATCGAAGTGAAAATGAGAGTGAAGACAAGAGTGGAAATCGAGAGTATTAGAGATCGGAGTAAAAGCGAGAGACAAATCGAGGGAGGAGAGAATCGAGGAGTGAAATCGAGAGAAACAAATCGAGAGTAAAATCGAGAGTGAAATCGAGAGTGAAATCGAGAGAAAGCGTGAGGTAAATAGCGAGGGTAAAATCGAGGTAAAATCGAGAGTGAAATCGAGAGTAAAATCGAGAGTGCAATCGAAGGGAAATCAGAGTAAAATCGGAGTGAAATCGAGAGAGAAAAACGAGAGTGAAATCAAGAGTGAAATCGAGATAAAATCGAGGGTAAAATCGGAAGTGAAATCGAGAGAATCGAAGAGTTGAAATCGAGAGTGAAATCGAGAGTGAAATCCGAGAGTAAAATCGAGAGTGAAATCGAGAGTGAATCGAAGAGTGAAATCGAGAGTAAAATCGAGAGTGAATCGAGAAGTAAAATCGAGAAAGAAAAATCAGAGATAAATCAGAAAGTGAAATCAAAGAAAATCGGAGAAGTCAAATCGAGAGTAAAAAGCGAGGGTAAAAAGCGAGAGAAAAATCGGAGTGGAAATCAAGAGTGAAATCGAGAGTAAAATCGAGGTAAAATCGGAGTGAAATCGAAGTGAAATCGAGAGAAAATGAGAGTGAAATCGAGAGTAAAATCGAGAGTGAAATCGAGGGTAAAATCGAGAGTGAAATCGAGAGTGAAATCGAGAGTAAAATCGAGAAAGTGAAATCGAGAGTAATCGAAGTAAAATCGAGAGTGAATTGAGAGAAATCGAGAGGAACTCGAGAGTGATAATCGAGATTGAAAATCGACAGCGAATCGAGAGAGTAAAATCGAGAGTGAAACGAGGTAATTCGAGAGTGAAATCGAGGGTAAAATCGAGAGTAAATCGAGAGTGACAATCGAGAGTGAAATCGAGAGTGAAATCGAGGGTAAAATCGAGAGTAAACGAGATGAAATCGAGAGAAAAAATCGAGAGTAAAATCGAGAGTGAAAACGAGAGTGAAATCGAGAGGAAAAGCGAGGGTAAGATCGAGGTAAAATCGAGGGTAAATCGAGAGTGAAATTCGAAGATAAAATCGAGAGTGAAATCGAGGTGAAACCCCCCGAGAGTGAAATCGAGAGTAAAACGAGAGGAAATCGAGAGAAAAATCGAAAGAAAAATCGAGAGATGAAATCGAGAGAGGAAAAAAATCGGAATGAAATTCCGAGAGTGAAATCGAGAGTTAAAATCGAGAGTAAAATCGAGAGTGAAATCGAGAGTGGAAATCGAGATAAAATCGAGAGTGAAATCGAGATAAAATCGAGAATTGAAATCGAGGGGAAAATCGAGAGTAAAAATCGAGAGTGATCGAGAAGTAAAATCGAGAGTGAAATCGAGAGTGAAATCGAAGGAGTAAAATCGATGAAATCGAAGTAAAATCGAGAGTGAAATCGAGAGTGAAATCGAGGGAAAATCGAGAGAAAATCGATATGAAAATCGAAGTGAATCGAGGTAAAATCGAGAGTGAAAATCGAGAGAAAAATCGAGAGTAAAATCGAGAGAAAATGAGAGGAAAATCGAGAGTGAAACGAGAGTAAAATCGAGAGTGAAATCGAGAGTGAAATCGAGAGTGAAATCGAGAGTAAATCTAGAGTGAAATCGAGAGTGAAATCGAGAAGTGAAATCGAGAGTAAAATCGAGAGTGAAATCGAGAGTAAAAATCAGAGTGAAATCGATGAGTGAAATCGAGAGAGAAAAATCGGATGAGTGAAACGAGAGTAAAATCGAAAGTAAAATCGAGGTAAAACGAGAGTGAAACGAGAGAAAATCGAGATGGAAATCGAGAGTGAAATCGAGAGTGAAATCGAGAGTAATCGAGAGTGAAAATCGAGAGTAAAATCGAGAGTAAGATCGAAGAGAAAATCGAGAAAATGAAATCCAGGAAATCGAGAGTAAAATCGAGAAGTGAAATCGAGAGTGAAAATGAGAGTGAAATCGAGAGTGAAATCGGAGGGTAAATCGAGAGTAAAATCGAGAGTGAAATCGAGATGAAATCGAGACTGAACGAGGTAAAAATCGAGAGTTAAAATCGAGAGTGAAATCGAGAGTAAAATCGAATTGAAATCGAGAAGTAAAACGAGAGTGAAATCGAGGGTAAAATCGAGAAGTAAAATCGATGATGAAATGAGAGGAAATCGAGAGTGAAATCGAGGTAAAATCGAGAGTAAAATCGAGAGTGAAATCGAGAGTAAAATCGAGAGTAAAAATCGAGAGTGAAATCGATAAGTGAAATCGAGAGGAAAAGCGAGGGTAAAAGCGAGGGTAAATTCGAGGGTAAAATCGGAGAAGTGAAATCGAGAGGAAAATCGAGTCAAATCGAGAGTAAAAAAGCGAGAGTAATATCGATGAGTGAAATCGAGAAAATCGAGAGTAAAATCGAAGAGTGAAATCGCGAGTGAAATCGAGAGTGAAATCCGAGGTAAAATCGAGAGTAAAATCGATTGAAGTGAAATCGAGAGTAAAATCAGAGTGAAATCGAAGAAAATCGAGAGTGAAAATCGAGAGTGAAATCAGAGTGAAATACGAGAGTGAATCGAAGTAAAATCGAGAAGTGAAATCGAGAGTAAATCGAGATGAAATCGAAGTGAAATCGAGAGTGAAATTCGAGGGTAAAAATAGAGATGAAATCGAGGTGAAATCGAGAGAAAATTCGAGGTAAAATCTGAGAGTGAAATCGAGAGAAAAAACAATCGAGAGTAAAATCGAGAGAAAATCGAGAGTGAAATCGAGAGTGACAATCGAGAGTAAAATCGAGATACAATCGAGAGTGAAATGAGAGTGAAATCGAGAGTAAAATCGAGAGTGAAATCGATGAGTGAAATCGAGAGAAAAAAACTCGAGAGAGAAAATCCGAGAGTGAAATCGAGAGTGAAATCGAGAG
This sequence comes from Neogobius melanostomus, assembly GCA_007210695.1. Classification (NCBI taxonomy): domain Eukaryota; kingdom Metazoa; phylum Chordata; class Actinopteri; order Gobiiformes; family Gobiidae; genus Neogobius; species Neogobius melanostomus. The sequence continues at coordinate 4,677 of VHKM01001245.1, read as the reverse complement.
TAAATCGAGAGTTGAAATCGAGAGTTAAAATCTGAGAGTAAAATCGAGAGTAAAATCGAGAGGAAATCGAGCATAAAGCGAGGTAAAGCGAGAGAAAATCGAGAGTAAAATCGAGAGAAAATCGAGGGTAAAATCGAGAGTCAAATCGAGGTAAAAGCGAGAAGTGGAAATCCCAGAGTGAAATCGAGGGTAAAATGAGAGTGAAATCGAGAGTAAAATCGAGAGTGAAATCGAGGGTTAAAATTCGAGAGTGAAATCGAGGATAAAAATCGAGATGAAAATCGAGGTAAAATCGAGGTAAAATCGAAGTGAAATCGAGAATGAAATGAGAAAAATGAGGTAAAAGCGAGAGAAAAATCGAGATAAATCGAGAGTGGAATCGAAGAGTGAAATCGAACAGTGAATCGAGGTAAAAATCGAGAGTGAAATCGAGAGTATATTGAAGAGAAAATCGAGAGTGAAATCGAGAGTGAAATCGAAGAGTGAAATCGACAGTAAATCGAGAGAGTAAAATCGAGAGTGAAATCGAGAGGTGAAATCGAGCGTAAAACGAGAGTGAAATCGAGATCTGAAATCGAGAGTGAAATCGAGCAGTGAAAATCGAGAGTAAAAAGATCGAGAGTGAAATCGAGAGTAAAAATCAAATCGAGAGTGAAATCGAGGTGAAATCGATGAGAGAAAATCGAGAGTAAAATCGAGAGTGAAAATCGAATGAAATCGAGAGAAAAAGCGAAGGAAGCGAGGGTAAAACGAGGTAAAATCGAGGGAAATCGAGAGAAAATCAAGAGGAAATCAGAGTGAAATCGAGAGTAAAATCGAGAGTGAATTCGAGAGAGAAAAATGAGAGTGAAATCAATGAGTGAAATCGAGAGTGAAATCGAGGGTATAAATCGAGAGTGAAATCGAGGTAAAATCGAGAGTGAAATCGAGGATAAAAGTCAAATCAAATCGAGAGTAAAATCCTAGAGAAAATAGAGAGTGAAATCGATAAGTAAATCGAGGTAAAATCGAGAGTCCAAATCAGGGTAAACGAGAGAAAATCGAGAGGAAAATCGAGAGTGAAATCGAGAGAATCGAGAGGAAAATCGAGAGTGAAATCGAGAGTAAAAGCGGGGTAAAATCGAGAGTGGAAATCGAGAGTGAAATCGAGAGGAAAATCGAGTCAAATCGAGAAGTAAATCGAGAGTGAAATCGAGAGGAAAACGAGATGAAATCCGAGAGTAAAAGCGAGGGTAAAAGCGAGAAAAAATCGGAGAAAATCGAGAGTGAATCGAGAGTAAAATCGAGAGTAAAATCGAGAGTGAACATCGAGAGTGAAATCGAGAGTGAAATCGAGGGTAAATCGAGAGTTGAAATCGAGAGTAAAATCGAGAGTGAAATCGACTAGTGAAATCGAGAGAGTAAAATCGAGAGTGAAATCGAGGTAAACTCAGAGTGAAACAGAGTGAAATTGAGAGTGAAATCAAGAAGTGAAATCGAGAGGAAATCGAGAGTGAAATTGAGAGTGAAAATCAAGAGTGAAATCGAGAGTAAAATCGAGGGTAAAAAGCGAAGAGAAAAATCGAGAGTAAAATCGAGAGTGAAATCGAGAGAAAAGCGAGGAAAACGAGGAAAATCGAGGTAAAATCGAGAGTGGAATCGAGAGCTAAAATCGAGAGTGAAATCGAGATGAAAATAGAGATGAATCGCGAGTAAAATCGGAGTGAACGAGAGAGAAAAATCGAGATGAAATCAAGAAGTGAAACGAGAGTAAAATCGAGGGTAAAAATCGAAGTGAAATCGAGAGTGAAATCGAGAGTGAAATCGAGAGAGAAAAATCGAGAGTGAAATCGAGAGTAAATCGAGAGTAAAATCGAGGGTAAAATCGAGAGTGAAATCGAGGTAAAATCGAGAGTCAAATGCGAGGGAAAAGCGAGGAAAATCGAGAAAATCGAGAAGTGAAATCGAGAAGAAAAATCGAGAGTCAAAAATCGAGAGTACAACGAGGTAAAAAGAGAGAGAAAAATCGAGAGTGAAATCAAGAGTGAAATCGAGAGAACCATCGAGGTAAAATCGAGAGTGAAAATCGAGAGTGAAATCGGAGAAATCGAGAGTCGAAATCGAGAGTGAAATCGAGAGTGAAATCCGAGAGTAAAAATCGAGAGTGAAATCGAGAGTGAAATCGAGGGTAAAATCGAGAGTGAAATCGAGGTAAAATCGAGAGTGAAATGAGAAGTGAAATGAGAAGATCGAAGTGAAACGAGAGTGAAATCGGAGAGTGAAATCGACAAGTGAAATCGGAGAAGTAAATCGAGAGTGAAATCGAGAGTGAAATAGAGGGTAAAATCGAGAGTGAAATCGAGACGAAATCAGAGTGAAATCGAGCAGTGAAATGACAGTGAAATCAGAGTGAAATCGAGAGTTAAAATGAGGGTAAAAGCGAGAGAAAAATCGAGAGTAAAATCGAGAGTGAAATCGAGAAGAAAAATCGAGAGTAAAATCGAGAGTGAAAATCCGAGAGTAAAATCGAGAGTGAAATCGAGAGTTAAAATCGAGAGTAAAATCGATGAGTGAAATCGAGAGTTGAAATCGAGAGTAAAATCGAGTGAAATCGAGGTACACATAGCGGGGTAAAATCGAGAGAAAAATCGAGAGTTCAAGATGGAGAAGGAAATCGAGAGTGAAATCGAGAAGTAAAATCGAGAGAAGAAATCACGAGTGAAATCGAGAGTAAAAGCGAGAGACAAAATGAAGTGAAATCGAGAGTCGAATCGAGAGTGAAATCGAGAGGAAATCGAGAAGTGAAATGAAGTAAAATCGAGAGTGAAATCGAGGGTATAAATCGAGAGTGAAATCGAGGTAAAATCGAGAGTGAAATCGAGGATAAAAGTCAAATCAAATCGAGAGTAAAATCCTAGATGAAATCGAGAGTAAAAGCGAGGGTAAAAGCGAGAGAAAAATCGAGAGTAAAAATCGAGAGTGAATCGAGGTAAAATGAGGGTAAAATCGAAGGGTAAAAATCCGAGAGTAAAATCGAGAGTGAAATCGAGAGTTAAAATCGAGAGTGAAATCGCAGAGAGAAAATCAGCAGAATGAAATCGAGAGAAATCGAGAGTAAAATCGAGAGTAAACGAAGTTGAAATCGAGAGTGAAATCGGGTGAAATCGAGAGTGAAATCGAAGTAAACATCGAGAGTGATCAAGTGAAATCGAGGGTAAAATCGAGAAGTGAAATCGACGTGGGAAATCGAGAAGTTAAATCGACGAGTGAAAAATCGAGAGTAAAATCGAGAGAAAATCGAGAGTGAAATCAGAAGTGAAATCGAGAGTGAAAATCGAGAGTAAAATCGAGATTGGAAATCGAGAGTAAAATCGACGAGTGAAAATGCGGAGGAAAATCGAGAGAAAAATCGAGAGTGGAAATCGAGAGTGAAATCGAGATGAAAATCGAGGGTAAAATCGCAGAGTGAAAATCGAGAGTGAAACGAGAGTGAAATCGAGAGTAAAATCTGAGAGTAAAATCGGAGTGAAATCGAGGGAAATCGAGAAGGAAAATCGAAGGTGAAAATCGAGAGTAAAAATCGAGAGGAAAAATCGAGAGTAAAATCGAGAGTGAAAATCGAGGTGAAATCGAGAGTGAAATCGAGAGAAAAATCGAGAGTAAAATCGAGAGTGAAATCGAGAGTGAATCGAGAGGAAAGCGAGGGTAAAAGCGAGGGTAAAATCGAAGTGAAATCGAGAAGAAATCGAGAGTGAAATCGATGAGTAAAAAGCGAGGGTAAAAGCGAGAGAAAAATCAAGAGGAAATCGAAGTAAAATCGAGGGTAAAATCGAGGGTAAAATCGAGAGTGAAATCGAGGTAAAATCGAGAGTGAAATCGAGAGTGAAATCGAGACAGTTGAAATCGAGAGTAAAATCGAGAGTGAAATCGAGAATGAAAATTCTGAGGTAAAATCGAGGGTAAAATCGAGAATGAAAAATCGAGAGGAAATCGAGGGAAATCGAGAGAAAAGCAGGGTAAAGCGAGAGAAAAAATCGAGAGTAAAATCGAGAGTGAAATCGAAGTAAAATCGAGAGTGAAATCGAGAGTGAAGATCGAATGAAATCGAGAGTGGAAATCGAGAGTAAAATCGAGAGTGAAATCGAGAGTGAAAATCGAGGGTAAAAACGAGAGTGAAAATCGAGAGGAAATCGGAGAGTAAAATCGAGAATGAATCGAGAGTTGAAATGGGGTAAAATCGATGAATAAATCCGATGAGTGAAATCGAGAAAAGTAAATCGAGGTACAAATCAGAGTGAAATTCGAGAGTGGAAATCGAGAGGAAATCGAGGAGTACGAGAAGTAAAATCGAGATTGAAATCGAGATGAACGAGAGGAATCACGGGTAAAATCGAAGTAAAAATCGAGAGAGTGAAATCCGAGAGTAAAATCGAGAGTGAATTCGAGGGGAAAACGGAGTAAAGAGAGTGAACGAGTAATAATCGAGAGTGAAATCGAGAGTGAACAGAAAATCGAGTGAATGAGTAAATTCGAGAGGAAATCCGAGAAGTATGAAACGAGAAGAAGTGAAAATCGAGAGTAAATCGAGAGTAATCGAGGGTAAAATCCGAGAGTGAATCCCGAAGAGAAAATCGAATAAAAATCGAGAGTAAAATCGAATGAATCGGAGTGAATCGGAGAGTAAGAATCGATAGTGAT
>VHKM01001244.1:0-103354 GCA_007210695.1 Neogobius melanostomus | reverse complement strand
CGCAACTTGCGGTTTTGACGAACAAAAGTGGCCTTCTGAGCAGTTTTCCAGTTTTTTCTACGGGAATTTTGAAAATTTTTGCGATTACGTGTGTTAATGTGTCTCTCGCTCATTAGTGGGTATGCGATCAGCCAATAGTGATTGTCTGGCTCTCCATGTGTTTCAGCCATTTTGTGCACGCTTCTGCCAATTTCAGCATTGAGCTGATTTTCAAACAGTTGACCAGTTTATGCGAATTTAAACAAGTTTATGCAATTGATAAAAACACATTTATGCAAATTACACCGATTTATGGAATTTAAACCAGGTTTACGCATTTTAACCAGTTACGCACATTTTAACAGTTTATGCCCAACCTAGCAATTTATGCATTTTAGGCAATTATGAAAATTTAACAGTTATGTCCAGTTTATAATCTTATGCAAATTAACCAATAATGCATTTCTACCTTGTTTTTTGCAAGTTTAACCGAGTTATGAACATAACAGCCTTCTGTGCCAATTTAAACTGTTCATGCATTTTACCGGTTTATGCAATTAGATTATGCAAAAACTACCAATTTATGCATTTTACAGTTTTCTCGCAATATCTACCAGTTTTATGACCAATTTCAACCAGTTATGAATTAGAATTATGCAAAAATTAACCAATTTATGCAAATTATGCAATTTCATTCATTCGATTTAACCGCAAGTTCCCGCAGTCATCAATGGCGCAGCATTGCTTGCATTTCTAGTTATTATTATTTCCCGCACATTCTTTTCCTGATTTTCTGCACCTTTTCAGCACTTTCATGCTTTGCGTTGCACTTTCTGCAAGTTATGACCATCAAAACGGATTCCGCATGTTGAGGGGATCCTGCTATTACTTTCGGACTCTACGATTTACGGTTTTTGCGAATTCGGCAACGAAATACCGGAACACTCTTTTCCCATTGGGCATAATGGGGCTCCCGCAAACTTCATGCTTCTTTCCGCATTTTTTTCCCGCAATTTCCTGACAATTTGCTGCAACTTGGCATGTTCAGCTTCGCAAACTTGCGGGTTTTGAGAAAAAATTGGCCTTCTGCAGTTTCCAGTCTTTTTTCTCGGGAATTTGAACAATTTTTGCAATTGGTGTGTATGTGGTTCTCTGACTCCATTAGTGCTGCTATGGCGAAATCCAGCCAAATAGGATTCTCTGGCACCCATGTGTTCTCAGCCCATTTCGTGCAGCTTCTGCAATCTCTTCAGCATTTAGGCGATTTCAACAGTTTGACCAAGTTTATGGAATTTTAAAAGTGTTATGCATATAAACAATTTATGCAAATTAACCACTTACTGAATTTTAAACCAGTTTAACGCATTGTTAACCAGTTTACGCATTTTAACCAGTTTATGCACATAGCCAATTATGCCCATGTTTTAGGAAATATGAAATTTAAACCAGTTAATGCAGTTTATGATATTTATGCAGAATTAACAATTAAATGCATTTTACTGTTTTTTTTTGCAATTTAACCAGTTTATGCAACATAACAGTTTGTGCAATTTAAACTGTTCATGCATTTTACCGGGTTTATTGCAAGAATGTTAGATTTATGCAAAATTAACGAATTCTATGCATTTTACGAGTTTTTTTGGCAATTTTACCAGTTATGCAATTCACCAGTATATGAACATTAGAATTATAGCAAATTAACCCAATTATGCAAATTTATGCATTTCCTGGCATTCGTTCCCGCAGCTTCCGCAGTCAATCGCAATGGCGGCAGCCTTGCTGCATTCTTAGTTGCATTATATTCATCTTATATTCTTTTTCCAGCTCTGTTCAGGCCAGCTTTCACAGGCTTTCACAGTTCAGCATTTCAACCGAAGTTTATACATCAAAACGTTCAGATGTTCAAGAGACATTCTGCGATTAATTTGGAACTTCAGGCGATCCGGGTTTTTCCGCAATCGGCCCCAAAAAGTCGTCGTTTTCCCCATTGACTTAATAGGGGCTTTCCCGCTCATCACGTTTACTTCCAGCATTTTGTTCCATATTTTCTGGACAAGTTCATGCAGTCTTGTGCATGTTCAGCTTGCCCCAACTTGTCAGTTTTCAGAAAAAATTAGATGTTCTTGCAGTTTTTCAGTTTTTTTCTACGGGCTTGGGATTTCTGCCATTCATTGTATTCGAGGGAATTCTGCCATTCATTTAAGAGGCCCAGGCATTTTAATAGGCTTCAGGCACAATTTCAGGCCTTTCAGCGCAATTTCTACAGCTAAAGCCATTACCAGCAGTTTCAAGGATTAGGAGTTTCAAGGTATTCAACAATTTCAAGGATTTCAGGGAGTTTCAAGTTTCAACAATTTCAGGATAGTTGCAACATTTCAAGGATTTCAGGAGTTTCAAGGTTTCAACATTTCAAGGATTTTCAACACTTATAAGGATTCAGGAAGTTTAGTGTCATAGTTCAGAAGATTTCAGGAGTTTCAGGTTTCAACAGTTTTAAGATTTCAGGAGTTTCCAAGTCTTTTCAACAGTCTTCTAAGGACTTCAGCATTTAATAATCTTCAGGAGTTCAAGGACTTAAGCAGTTTGGAAACAAGGACTTCAGCAGTTTCAGGCCGACAGTCAATCTCCATGGCGTCAGCCCATGGAGATTACCTTTTCAGCGCAGTTTCAAGGTGATTCAAGGATTTCAGAAATATTCAAGGATTTCAGGAAACTTCACAGGGATTCAGCTAGTTTCAAGTTTCAACAGTTCAGGATTTCAAGGGCTTCCAAAGTACTATGCACATGTCTCCAAACAGTTGTTACAGTTTCAGCAAACAATATAGGGATTGTTTGCAATTACACACAGCAATTAATGCAACTAAATAGGGATTTCACAATGAAACCGATAATAATTACAACTTTATATGGAATTCTGCATGTAAAAGCAGTACTAATTACACTAAAATGGGATTTCACAATAAAAAGCACTATAATGACAACTAATAGGAGATTTTCACAATACAAGCATATAATACAACTTAATACGGATTTTACCATCGTTAAAGCAGCTAAAATTCGCAACTTAATGCGGATTTACATGTTAACAGCTTTCTAATGCCAACTTAATAAGGATTTTTAATGATAAACGCAGCTATAATGGCAAACTTAATAGGGATGTTTTACATGGTAAAGCAGACATAGATGCAACGTTAATAGGATTTTTCATGTAAAGCCGATATAATGACACTTTAATACGGGCTTTTCACATGCTTAACAGCAAGTATCAATGCAACTTAATAGGGGATTTTCACAATAAAGCCAGTATAATACAACTAATAGGTGATTTTCACACATAAAAGCACTATAAATACAACTAAATGGCGGCACTTTTTCACAGTAAAAGCACTATAAATACGAACTAAATAGGATTTTCACAAAAAAGCACTATAATAAAACTGGTAAAATAGGGATTTTCAGCAAATAAACCAGTATAATACAACTTAATAGGGATTTTCACCAATAAAAGCGACTAACATAACTAAATGGGTGATTTTCAATCCGTTTCAAGGCATTCTCAGACAGGAACAAAGACCCAGACCAGGGACCCGAGATACCCGCAAACAGACGAGACCCGACCCAGACCCGAACCAAGACCCAGACCGGGACCCAGACCAAGATCTGAAGCCAAGACCCAAACCAAGACCCAGACCAAGATACGAACCAAAGACCCAGACCCAGAACCCAGACCCAGATTTCCGAACCAAGACCAGACCAAGGACCCGAACCAGACCAGCAGACCCAGACAGACCGAAGCCAACGCCAAGACGCGAACCAAAAAACCCAGACCAAGACCCGAACCAAGACCCGAAACCAAGACCTGAACCAAGAACCCAGACCAAGACCAAAACCAAGACCCGAACCAAGACCCAGACTCAGACCAAGACCCGAACCCAAAACCAGAACCCAGATCAGAACCAAGACCCAGACCCAGGACCAATCGAAACCAAGACCCGAACCAAGACCAGACCAACCCAACCAAAGTCCGAACCAAGACCTGAACAAAGACTCAACCCAGATCCGAACCAAAGACCAGACCAAAACCTCGACCAAGACCCAGACCGAGACAAAGACCAAGACGTAAAACCAGACAGACCAAGACCCGAAACCAAACCCAGACGAGACCAAAGACCCAAACCAAGACCCAAGCACCAACGACCCTGACCCCCAACCAAGACCTAGACAAGAACCAGACCGAAGCAAGACCGAGACTAAAGACCACCAAGACCCAGAACGAGACCCCAGACCCAAACCAAGACCCAAACCAAGACCCAGACCAAGACAAAGACCGACCCAAACCCAAACCGAGACCCATGAACCAGGTTGCCATAGTTACCAAGAAACTAAAACACTATCAAGGCACCACAAAAGCCAAAACCAGCACTACCGAACCAAGGTCTCAGAGTCCAGACCTGAACCAAGACATCCACAAACTAAAAGTGACCACAGCGCTCCAAACAATCCAGACGCAAGTCTGCACGACGCTAGGACCAGACCACAGTCCAGAGCCAGGTCACTATAGTTACCGGAACGAAAAATCAGATCAGGCGACCACAAACGGTGGGCCTAGTCCAGACCAAGACCCCGAACCCGACCAAGACCCGATCCAAGTTCTCGGACCAGACCGACCCACGTCAAGACGCAGAGCCAAACCAAGACCAGGACCAATTTGGCCAATAGTTACCAGAACCAAAAGCAGAGTCAAGGCCACAATCAATAGAAGCGCGGCTAACGTCCCAACCAGGCTCCCATAGTTAACCGGACCAGAAAATCAAGATCGAGCGCGAAACCACAGAGCCAGGCCAAGTCCACGGCTACGTTGCCATAGTACCGGAACCAAATCTGATCGAGGGCGAACCCACAGAAGCACAGGCCACGTCCAGACGCTGCGTTGCCATAGTTTACTGGAAATAAATTTATTTTTCAGCAGGTGGTGGGCAATTTAAACAGTTTCAAGGACACTTTCAATAATTTCAGGAGTTTCAAGAATTCGCACAGTTCTCAAGAATTTTCAGGAGTTTCAAGGTCTTATCAACAGTTTTCAAGGATTTAAGGTGTTACAATGTTTCAATGCAGTTCTCAAGGATTTCAGCGAGTTTCAAGTACTTCAATAGTTTCAAGGATTCAGCAGTTTCAAAGGTGTTTCAACAGTTTCAAGGATTTTCAGGAGTTTTAAAGACTTCAGGAGTTTCAAAGCTTTGTCAAGATATTCAACAGTTTCAAAGGGCATTATTCAAAGGATTTTTCAAAGGTCGACTCTCCTGCAATAGCATTAGTCCGCACAATCGCAATGCTTCACGCCATTGCAACATTTCTAGTTATTATATATTCTATCTTATATTTTTTTGTCCAGTTCTTCCAAGCAGCTTTCAACAGCTTTCACAGTTTCAAGCAAATTTGCAACAAGTTATACATCAAAACGATTCACAAGCTGTTCAACAGAGAATTCTGCGGATTACTTTGGGGCATCGGCGACTTTCCCCGGTTTTTCCGCAACTCGGCCAAAAATCTGTTCGATTTTTCCCATTGACGTATAATTGGGGCTCCGCTAATTTCACGTTTTTCAGCAATTTTTTCCATATTTTTCCTGCAATCTTCTTGGCAGTTTTGTGCATGTTCGCTTCCTCAACTTTCAGTTTTCAAGAAAAATTAGATTTCTGCAGCGTTTTTCAGTTTTTCTACGGGCTGGAATTCTCCTTCATTTTATTGAGAATTCTGCCATTCTCATTTTTAATCGCCATGCATTTAATAGGATCTTCAGGCACAATTTCAGCCCTTTCAGCCATTTCTACAGCTAAAGCATATTCAGCAGTTTCAAGGATTTCATAGGAGTTTCAAGGTCTTCAAACAATTTCCAAGAGCATATTGAACAGTTTCAAGGATTTCAGGGTTTCAACGGTTTCAACCATTTCAGGGAATTTAGAACAGTTTCAATGATGTTCAGGAAGTTTAACGGTTTCGAACCAATATTCAAGGATTGTCAAGCAGTTATAAGGATTTCAGGTATTTCAAGGTTTCATATGTTTCCAAAAGATTTCAAGGAGTTTCAAGGTTTTCAACAGTTTTAGTGATGTACAAGATAATTTCAAGGTTTCAACAGGTTTCAAGGGAACTTCAAGCAGTTCAAGAATTTCAGGAGTTTCGAAGGAGTTAAGCAGTTTAAAAACCAGGACAGTTCAGCAGTCTTCAAGACAGTCAATCTCCATGGGTAGCCATGCGAGATTGACCTTCAGAGTTTAAACGAGTTTCGGCAAGTTCAAGGATTAAGCGTTCTCAAGGATTTTCAGGAGTTCAAGGATTCAGGAGTTTCAACGCTTGCAGCGCCTTCAAGGGACAAACAGACCCAGACACAAGACTTCCCGAACAAGACCAGCCGCAGACCCAGGACCAAAGACCGAAGCCAAGACCCGCGGAAAGCCCAGACCAAGACCCAAATCAAGACCCAAACCAAACCAGAGCCTAGCTCGAGACCAAGACCAGACCCAGATCAGACCGCGCAGCACAAGACCAGACCCAGACCAGAGACTCAGACCTCAATACCGAAACCAAGACCCGAAAACCTGACGCAGACCAAGACCCAACCAGACCCTGAAACACGACCAACCTAAACCCAGAAACCAAGACCAGACCTGAACAAGACCCAAACCAACGACCAGACCCAGACCTGCATTAACAGACCCGAACTGCAGACCCAAAAACCAAGACCAGCCAAGCACCAGACCACAGACCCGCAACCAAGACGCAAACCAAGACGAGCACCAACGACACCGACACCAAGACAAGCCAAAACCCAACCAGCCCCGATCAAAGACCAGACCTAAGACCCCGAACCAAGACGCAAACCAGCACAGGACCACGACCCGAACAGACCAGACCAAGACCCGCACCAAGACCAGACCAGTTCTGCAACCAAAATAGGGATGTTTTTTTGCAATTGCAACACAATTAATGACTGTATTGGGATTCTTGCATGTAAGAGTTATTATGCAACTAAATAGGCATTTTGCATATATAAAGGCACTATAATACAAACTAAATGGGATGTTCCACAATTAAAAGCACTATGAATTACACCTAAATTGGGATGTTTTCACAATAAAAGCAGTATCAAGTACACCTAAATAGAGCACGATTCTTCACATAAACGCACTAAAATACAACTTAATAGGAATTTTCACAATAAAAGCACTATAATACAACAAATTGGCGATTCTTCACAATAAAGCACTATAATACAACCTTAATAGCATACTTTTTACATGTAACGCGTATATGCACTTAATAGGATTTTTACAAGTAAACAGCAGCTTATATGCAACTGAATAGGGTTTATTACATGTAAACACAGTATAAGGCAACTTAATAGGGATTCTTCTACATGTAAAGCAGATATTATAAATGCCAACTTAATAGGATTTTACATGTAAACAGATATAATGCAACTAATAGGAATTTTATACATGAAAACATATAATGTAAACTAATAGGATTTCTTAAACGTTTAAAGCTAGTATAATGCAAACTTATAGGTTATTTACACGCGTAAAGCAGATATAATGCAACTTAATAGGGATTTTTACGTGTAACAACAGTATAATGCAACTTAATAGGGATCTATTTACATGTAAAGCAGTATAATACAAACTGTAATAGGATTTCACAATAAAAGCACATATAATACAAACTAAATGGGGATTTTGCACATAAACGCTTATAATGACAGACTTAAATGGGGATTTTCTTAAGAGAAAATTCACGATATAATACAAAACTAACATGGGATTTTCACAATAAAAGACTATAATACAACTAAAAGGGATTTTCACCCAATCAAACGCAGTCTATAATACAACTACAATAGGGATTTTCACAATAAAAAGCACTATAATACAAAACTTCAATAGGGATGTTTATCACAATAAAGCACTATAATTACAACTAAATGCGGATGGTTTCACAAGGAAAGCACTTATACATTACAACTTATAGGGGATTTTTACATGTAAAGCATGTATAATGCAAACTTAATAGGGATTTTTACGAAGTAAGCAGTATAATGCCAAGCTTAATAGGGTTTACATGTAAAACGTATAATGCAACCTTAATAGGTATTTTTACATGTAAAACAGTATAATGCAACCTTAATAGGGATTTTTTACATGTAAGAACATATAATGCAAATAATTAGGGATTTTTACATGTTAAAACAGATTAATTGCAAGCTTAATAGGGATTTTTACACGTAAAGCAGTATATGCAACTTAATAGGCTTTTTACACGTGTAACAGCAGTATAATGCAAACTTAATAGGGATTTTTACATGTAAACAGCTATATGCAAACTTAATAGGCATTTTTACATGTAAAGAAGCAGTTATTAATACCAACTTAATAGGGAATCTTTCACAATAAAAGCACTATAATACAAAACAAATGGGATTTCACAATAAAAGCATTATAATGAAACTAAATGGGCGATTTTCAAAATAAATCACTATAATACAACTAAAATGGGGATATTCACAAATAAAGCATATAATACAACCTAAAAAGGCGATTTTCACAATAAAAAGCACTATAATCATCAACTAAATAGGGCATTTTCACAATAAAGCACCCTATTAATAACAACTTAATAGCGGGTTTTCACAATAAAAGCACTATAATACAACTAATGGGATTTTCACCAATAAAGAACTATCAATACAAACAACTAAATGGGCGATTTTCAACCGTTCCAATGGGCATTTTCAAAGGCATTTCAGCAGTTTCAAAGACTAGAACAAAGACGCCAGACCAGGACCCAAAACCCAAGAGCCGACAACCCGAACCACGACCGAGACCCGGACCAGACCCGAACAAGCCCACAGACCGGGCCCAGACCAGATCCGAACAAAGACCCGTACCAAGACCAGACCAGATCCGAAACAAGAACGCCGCAACAGAAGACCCAGACCCAGATCCGAAACCAGACCCAGACCAAGACCCGACCAAGACCAGACCAGAGACCAAGACCCAACTTAAGGACCCAGGACCAAGACCTGCGAGACAACCACAGACCCAGACCAAGACCCTGACCGAAGACCCAACCAAGAAACCTAGACCAGTTACCAAGATCCAGAGACAAGAACCAGACCAAAGCCAAGATCGAGACTAAGACCCGAACCAAGACCCAAACGAGGAACCCCAGCCCAAACCAGACCCAAACCAATCCCAGACCACGAACAAGACCGCGTCCAAGACCCAAACCGAACCCAGACCAGGATTGCCCATAGTTACCAGACCAAAAAACAATATCAAAGGGGAACCAAACAAAGCCCAAACCAAGACCCGAACCAAGCTCCAGGAGTCAGACCTGGACACAAACCAAACTAAGACCCAGAGCAACATACCAACATGTCTCAGACCAGGACCATTACCAAGTCCAAACAAGGCTCACTTACTTAGTTACCGGAACCAAAATCAGAATCAATGCGGACACGAAAAAGGTTTTGGCCACAGTCCAGACCAAGGACCCGAACCCACGACCAAGACCCGATCCAACGTTCCAGACCACAGAACCGAACCCAGATTCAAGACCCGAGAGCCAAACCAAGACCAGACAATTTGCCCATAGTTTACCAGAACCAAAAGGCAGATCAAGTCAAACCATAGCTGGGCTAAGTCCAAACCAGGCTGCCCATAGTAACCGGAACCAAAATCAGGATCGAAGGCGAACCACAGGAAGCCAGGCAAGTCCAGGCTACCCGTTGCCATAGTACCGGAACAAATCAATCGAGGCGACACCACAGAGCCAGGCTAAGTCCAGACCAGGTATTGCCATAGTTACTCGGAAATAAAAGTTATTTCAGCGGGTTGGGCAATTTAACAGTTTCAAGACACTTTTCAATAAATTTCAGGAGTTTCAAAGGCATATTCGACAGTTTTACGCAATTTCAAGATTTTTCAAGGATTTCAGGAGTTTTCAACAGTTTTCAAGAATTCAGGTAGTTTCAAGGGTTTCAACAGTTCAAAGGATTTTCAGGTGTTTTATTTAAAGGTTTCAACAGTTTCAAGGATTTCAGGTTTAAGGTTACAACAATGTTTGAAGGGATTTTAAGGAGTTGAAAGGTTACAACTTTTGAAGCGATTTTAGGAGGGGTTGAGTTTTTCAGGAGATCAAGGATCATCCAGTAAGGCATTCAAGGGCATATCTCATATTTTGTCAAGTAATTTCAACGTTTCACAGCATTTATCAAGGATTTCAAGGATTATTTCACGATAACTTCATGCATTAGAACATTCCAGCAGTCAATCGCAATGGCTTCACCATGTGCAACATTCTAGTTTCATTATTATTGTCATAGCTTATATTTTTTTCCAGTTTCTTCACGTTTTCCACAGCTTCACAGTTTCAGCAATTTCAACAAGTTATAATCAAAAGTTCAGACATGTTCAAGAGATTCTGCGAAATTACTTTTGGAATTTAGCGATTTCCGGTTTTTCCGCAATCGGCCAAAAAATCGGTCGATTTTTTCCCATTGACTTATAAGCGGCTTCCGCAAATTCACGTTTTCAGCATTTTCACATTTCTGCAATTTCGCAGTTTGTGGCATGTTCAGCCTTCCGCAACTTGTGCAGTTTTAAAGAAAAATTAGAGTCTGCAGTTTTCCAGTTTTTTCTCTCCGGGCTTGGGAATTCTGCCATTCATCTTGTATTGAGAATTCTGCCATCTCATTTTAATAGGCCCATGCATTCTTAAAGGATTCAGGCAACATTTCAGGCCTTTCAGCCATTTCTACAGCTAAAGCCATTTCAGCATATTCAAGATTCAACAGTTTAAGGATTTCAACAGTTTTTAAGGATCAGCAGTTTCAGGTTCTCAACACGTTTCACAGGATTTCAAAGGAATCATTCAAGGCTTCAACAGCTATAGGATTTCAGAGTTTCAACGTCCAACAGTTCAAAGATTTAACAGTTTCAGATTTCAGGAGTTTCAAGGTTTCAACACAGTTTACAAGGATTCAGGAGTTATCAGAGGTTCAAACAGTTTCAGATTTCAGGAGTTTCAAGGTTTCAACTGTTTCAAGGATTCAGGAGTGTTCAAGGACTTGCAGCAGTTTGAACCAAGACTTCAGCAGTTTTAAGGACAGTCAATGTTCCATGGCGTACAGCCATGAGATTGACCCATTCAGCAGTTTTCAAGGTTTTCACAGTTTTCAAGGACTTGAGGAATTGCAAGGATTCAGGAACTTGCAGGATTCAGCAGTGTCAAGTTTCAACAGTTTCAAGGATTTCAGGAAGCTTTCAAATACTACGCAATTTCAACAGTTTGTCGCAACAATATAAGGTTTTTGCAAGCAATTCAGCAGTTTCAAAGACTCAACAGTTTTAAGGATTTCACAGTTTTAAGGATTTCAGGGACTTTCAAGGACTTCAGCAGTTTCAAGGATTTCAGGAGTTTCAAGGTTCAGAACAGTTTCAGGGACTTGAGGAATTTCAAGGATTTCAGCAGTGTTTCAAGGGATTTCAGGTGAGTTTCAAAGGTTTCAACAATTTCAAGGATGTTGAACAGTTTCAAATGATTTCAGAGTTTCAAGGTCTCAACAGTTTGCAAGCGATTTCAAACAGTTTCAAGGATTTCAGGAGTTATCAAGGTTCAACAGTTCAAGGACTTCAGGAGTCTTCAAGGTTTGAACAGTTTCAAGGATGTTCAGGAGTTTCAAGTTTCAACAGTTTCAAGGATTTTCAGGAGTTTTCAAGGACTTCAGCAGTTTGAAACCCAAGGACTTCAGCAGTTTTAAGGGGACAGTCCAATGCTCCATGGCGTCAGCCATTGGAGATTGACCTTCAGCAGTTTCAAGGTTTCAACAGTTTCAAGGACTTGAGGGAATTTCAAGGATGTTCAGAACTTTCCAAGGATTTCAGCAGTTTCAAGGTATTTCAACAGTTTCAAGGATTTCAGGAGCTTCAAATATAGCGCAATTTCAACCAGTTCGCTGACAACAATATAAGTGAGATTTTTGCAGCAATTTCAGCAGTTTCAAAGACCTTCAACAGTAGTTTTAAGGATTTCAGGAACTTTCAAGGACATTTCAGGCCAGTTTCAAGATTTCAGAGTTTCAGGTCTTCAACAGTTTCAGGGACTTGGAGGAATTCTCAAGGATTTCAAGCAGGTTTCAGTTCAACAGTTTCACAGGATTTGCAGGAGCTTCAAATACTAATAGGGCCTTGTTTGCCATTACAAACCACAACTTATGCACTAATGGGAATTTTCACAAATGAATCCTATATAATCAACTTTATATTTGGAATCGCATGTAAGCAGTTAATAATACACTAATGGGCGGGTTTTTCACAATAAAAGCAGTATAATACAACTAAATAAGAGATTTTCATAATAAAAGCAAGTATAATACACTAAATGGGGATTTTCACATAAAAGCACGATATAACATACAACTAAATAGGGATTTCCCACAATACAACACTATAATACAATAAATAGGGATTTTCACAAAAAGCACTATTTAAGTACAACTACAATAGGATTTTCACAATTAAAGCAGTATAATACAAAACTTGACATAGGGATTTTCACAATAAAAGCAGTAAACAATACAACCTTAATAGGGGATTTCACAATAAAGCACTATAACAACAAATCGGGTGATTTTCACCAATAAAAGCACGTATTAATACACACAAATAGGGGATTTTCCAATAAAAAGCAGCATATACGAACTTTACTAGGATTTTGCACAATACAAGCAGTAAAATACAAGCTAATAGGCGATTTTCACTAATTAAAGCCACTTATAATTACAACTAAACTATGGGTATTTTCACAAACAGCACTATAATAACAACAAGATAGGATGTCACTAATAAAAGCACGATATAATACAAACTAAATTGGGATTTTCACAATAAAAGCAACCTATAATACAACTTTAATAGGGAATTTTCACAAATAAAGCACATATAATACAAAGCCTAAAATAGGGAATTTCACAATAAAAGCACTATAACAACTAAAATTGGGATTTCACATAAATAGCACTATATACAACTAATCGGGGATTTTCAAATAAAAGCACTACTAATACAACGAAATGGGGATGTTCACAATAAAAGCACTTAGTACAACTAAATAGATTTTCATAATAAAAGCCACTAAATAGCAACACCTAATAGGGATTTTCACAATAAAAGGCCACTAAATACAACTTAATAGGGATTTTCAAATAAAGCACTTTAACTACACATCTAAAATAGGATTTTCCAATAAAACGCACTTTTATAAGTACAACTAAATGGGGATTTTCACAATAAAAGAACTATAATCACAACCAGCTAAATTGGGATTTCACACCGTTCCAAGGACATTTTCAGAGGATTTCCGAGCAGTTTCAAGACAGGAACCAAAGACGCAGGACCAGGACCCAAACCACAGACCGGAAACCGGAACCCAGACCGAGACCCGGACGCAGACACCGAACCAAGACCCAGACCGGACCCAGACAAGATCCGAACAGCCAGAACAAGAGCCCAGACCAAGATCGAACCAAGACCCAGACTCAAGTACCAATACCAAGACACGACACCAAGACCAGAACCAAGAATCCCGACCAAGAGACCGAGCCCAGATCAAGATCGAACCAAGACCTAGACCAAGAAACCCGAACGAAGACCCAGGACCGGACCCAAGACCCAACACTAAGACCCAGACCAGACCCTGACCTAGACCCCAACCAAGACCTAGACCCAGACCCAGACCAAGATCCAGAACCAAGACCCAGACCCGACGAGCAGCCGAGACTAAGACCCCGAACCAAGACCCAGAACGTGACCCCAGACCCAAACCAAGGACACGAAACCAAGACCCGACCAAGAACAAGACCCGACCAAGACGCCAAAAAACCGAGACGCCGACCAGGATGCGCATAGTTACCAAACCAAAAAACAAGTATCAAGGCGTAACCACAAACAGCCAACAAGGACCCGAACCAAGTCTCAGGTCAGACCTGGACCAAGACCCAAACCTAAGACCCAGGCCCCAACATCCAGAAACCTTCGTCTCAGACCAGGACCAAGACAAGTCCAAGACCAGGTTACGTAGAGGTTACAGAACCAAAATCAGATCAAGGCGGACCACAAAAGGTGGCCAGTCCAGACCAAGACCCGAACCAGACCCAAGACCCCGATCCAAAGTCCAGACCAAGACCCGGAAGCCAGATCAAGACCCAGAGGCCAAACCAGACCAGACTTAATTTGCCAAGTCAGATTACCAGAACAAAGAGCCAGATCAAGGACCGAAAACCATTAGAAGCTGGGCTAAGTCCAAACCAGCGCCTCCCATAAGTAAGCCGGAACAAAATCAGGATCGAGCGAACCACAAAGCCAGGCCAAGTCCAGGCTACGCTTGCACTAGTTACCGGGAACCAAAATCAGATCGAGAGCGAACCACCCAGAAGCCAGGCCCAATCCAGACCACGGTTGCCATAGTTATTCGGAATAAGATATTCAGCGGTTATGGGCAATCTAAAACAGTTCAAGGACACTTTCAATAATTCAGGAGTATTTCAAGGATATTCCCGACAGTTTAACAGAATTTCAGGAGTTTCAAGGACTTCAGGGTTTCAAGTTTCAAACAGTTTCAAGGATTCTAGTTGTCTTAAATGTTCTCAAACAGTCTTCAAGGATTTCAGGAGTTTTAAAGCCGTTACAAACAGTTTGAACGAGATGTTTACGGAGTTTAAAGTTACAACAGTTTGAAGAATTTTAGGAGTTCTGAGTTTTTCAGGAATTCAAGGATCAGTCAGTAAGATTCAAGGGCATTGGAATTTCAATGATCTTTGCCAAGTATTTCAACCGGTCACAGCATTTTCAAGGATTCAAGGATTTTTTTTCAGATAACTTCTGCATTAGAACTATTCCGCAGTCAATCGCAATGGCTTCAAGCCATTGCAAAATTTTTCTAGTTTAATATTATTATTGATTGAATGCGGAACTTCCGCAGTCAATAATTGAGTTTTCATGTTCTTTATTGATTGAGTGCGGAATATCTCCGCAGAGTCAATAATTGGTTTCATGTTCTTTAATATTATTATTGATTGACTGCGGAATCTTCCGCAGTCAATTATTGGTTTTCATGTTCTTTAATATATTATCAGATTATTATTCATTATCTTTATAGCTTATATTTTCTTTCCAGTTTTTCAGCAGCTTTCACAGCTTTCACAGTTTCAGCAATTTTCAAAACAACAGTTATACATCAAAACGTCTCAGCATGTTCAAGAGAAATTCTGCGATTACTTTTGGGAATCAGCGGATTTCCGTTTTTCCGCAATCGGCCAAAAATCGGTCGATTTTTCCCATTGAGCTTATAATTGGGGCGTTCCGCTAAATTGCACGTTTCTTCAGCAATTTTTTTTCCATATTCTGCAAGTCTGCAGTTTCGTGCATGTTTCAGCTTCCTCAAACTTGTCCAGTTTCAGTGAAAAAATTAGATTTCTGCAGTTTTTCAGTTTTTTTCTAACGGGGCTTGGAATTCTGCTTAATTCCATTTGCTATTGAGAATTTTGCCATTCATTTTTAATAGGCCCATGCATTTTAATAGGACTTCAGGCACATTCAGGCCTTTTCAGCCATTTCCTACAGCTAAAGCCATCTTCAGCGAGTTTCAAGGATTTCAGAGTTCAATGGTTTCAACACATTTCAAGGATTTGAACAGTGCAAGGATTTCAGGGAGTTTCAAGGTTCAACAATTTCAAGGATTTGAACATTTAATTGATTTCATGAGTTTCAAGCTTTCAACATAATTTCAAGGATTTCAACAGTTTATAGGATTTCCAGGGTTTCAAGGCTTTCAATAGTTTCAAAGATTTCAGTGCAGTTTCCAAGGTTTCAACAGTTTATAAGGATTTTCAGACATTTTCAACGGTTCTTCAACAGTTGTCAAGACTCAGCGTTTAAAAAGAATTTCAGGAGTTTCAAGGACCTATAAGCAGTTTTTTTTAAAAACCAAGGACTTCCAGCAGTTTTCAAAGACAGTCAAATCTCCATGGCGTCAGCCATGGAGATTGACCTCAGCAGTTTCAAGATTTCGGAACATTTCAAGGAATTCAACAGTTTCAAGCATTTCAGGAGTTTCAAGGATTTTCAGGAGTTTCAAGGACTTTCAGCGAGTTTCAAGGACCAGACAAGGACCCAGACAAGACCGAAACCAAGACCAGACCGAAGACCCAGACCAAGACCCGAACCGAAGACCCAGACCGGGACCCAGACAAGACCCAAACCAAGACAAAACCCAAACTAGACTAATAGGCCCGAACCAAGACCAGACCCAGACCAGACCCGAGCAAAGACCAGACCCAGACCAAGACTCAGACCAATACCCGAACCAAGACCCAAACCCTGACCAGACCAAGACCCCAACCAAGACCTGAACCAAGACCAGACCAAAACCCGAACCAAGACCAGACCTGAACAAGACCAAACCAAGACCAGACCCAGACCTGATTAAGACCCGAACTGAGACCCAAACCAAGACCAAGCCAAGACCAGACCAAGACCCGAACCAAGACGCAAACCAAGACACAGACCACGACCCGAACCAAGACAAGACCAAACCCAACCAAGACCCGATCAAAGACCAGACTAAGACCCGAACCAAGACGCAAACCAAGACACAGACCACGACCCGAACCAAGACCAGACCAAGACCCGCACCAAGACCAGACAGTTTCTGCAACAAAATAGGGATTTTTTGCAATTGCAACACAATTATGCAACTTTTTTTGGATTTTTGCATGTAAAGAAGTATTATGCAACTAAATAGGGATTTTTATATATAAAGCACTATAATACAACTAAATGGGATTTTCACAATAAAAGCACTATAATACAACTAAATTGGGATTTCACATAAAAGCAGTATAATACAACTAAATAGGGATTTTCACAATAAAAGCACTATAATACAACTTAATAGGGATTTTCACAAGAAAAGCACTATAATACAACTAAATGGGGATTTTCACAATAAAAGCACTATAATACAACTAAATTGGGATTTTCACAATAAAAGCACTATAATACAACTTAATAGGGATTTTTACATGTAAAGCAGTATATGCAACTTAATAGGGATTTTTACAAGTAAAGCAGTATAATGCAACTTAATAGGGTTTTTACATGTAAAACAGTATAATGCAACTTAATAGGGATTTTTTACATGTAAAGCAGTATAATGCAACTTAATAGGGATTTTTACATGTAAAACAGTATAATGCAACTTAATAGGGATTTTTACATGTAAAACAGTATAATGCAACTTAATAGGATTTTTACATGTAAAACAGTATAATGCAACTTAATAGGATTTTTACATGTAAAGCAGTATAATACAACTTAATAGGGATTTTCACAATAAAAGCACTATAATACAACTAAATGGGATTTTCACAATAAAAGCATTATAATACAACTAAATGGGGATTTTCAAAATAAAATCACTATAATACAATAAATGGGATTTTCACAACTAAAAGCACTATAATACAACTAAAAAGGGATTTTCACAATAAAAGCACTATAATACAACTAATAGGGATTTTCACAATAAAAGCACTATAATACAACTTAATAGGGGTTTTCACAATAAAAGCACTATAATACAACTAAATGGGGATTTTCACAATAAAAGAACTATAATACAACAACTAAATGGGGATTTCAACCGTTCCAAGGACATTTTCAAGGATTTCAGCAGTTTCAAAGACAGGAACAAAGACGCAGACCAGGACCCAAACCAAGACCGAAAACCCGAACCCAGACCGAGACCCGGACCAAGACCCGAACCAAGCCCCAGACCGGGGCCCAGACCAAGATCCGAACCAAGACCCGTACCAAGACCCAGACCAAGATCCGAACCAAGACCCGAACAAAGACCCAGACCCAGATCCGAACCAAGACCCAGACCAAGACCCGAACCAAGACCCAGACCGAGACCAAGACCCAAACTAAGACCCAGACCAAGACCCTGCCCGAGACCCCAACCAAGACCCAGACAAGACCCTGACCGAGACCCCAACCAAGACCTAGACCCAGACCAAGATCCAGAACCAAGAACCAGCCCGAAGCAAGACCGAGACTAAGACCCGAACCAAGACCCAGAACGAGACCCCAGACCCAAACCAAGACCCAAACCAAGACCCAGACCAAGAACAAGACCCGTCCCAAGACCCAAACCGAGACCCAGACCAGGTTGCCATAGTTACCAGAACCAAAACAATATCAAGGGAACCACAAAAGCCAAACCAAGACCCGAACCAAGTCTCAGAGTCAGACCTGGACCAAGACCCAAACTAAGACCCAGGCCAACATCCAGACCATGTCTCAGACCAGGACCAGACCAAGTCCCAAGACCAGGTTACTTATAGTTACCGGAACCAAAATCAGATCAAGGCGGACCACAAAAGGTGGGCCAAGTCCAGACCAAGACCCGAACCCAGACCAAGACCCGATCCAAGTTCCAGACCAAGAACCGAACCCAGATCAAGACCCAGAGCCAACCAAGACCGGACCAATTTGCCATAGTTACCAGAACCAAAAGCAGATCAAGGCCAAACCATAGAAGCTGGGCTAAGTCCAAACCAGGCTCCCATAGTAACCGGAACCAAAATCAGATCGAGGCGAACCACAGAAGCCAGGCCAAGTCCAGGCTACGTTGCCATAGTTACCGGAACCAAAATCAGATCGAGGCGAACCACAGAAGCCAGGCTAAGTCCAGACCAGGTTGCCATAGTTACTGGAAATAAATTATTCAGCGGTTTGGGCAATTTAAACAGTTTCAAGGACACTTTCAATAATTTCAGGAGTTTCAAGGATATTCGACAGTTTACAGAATTTCAGGAGTTTCAAGGATTTCAGGAGTTTCAACAGTTTCAAGAATTTCAGGAGTTTCAAGGTTTCAACAGTTTCAAGGATTTCAGGTGTTTAAAGGTTTCAACCAGTTTCAAGGATTTCAGGAGTTTAAGCTTACAACAGTTTGAAGGATTTAGGAGTTTAAAGGTTACAACTGTTTGAAGGATTTTAGGAGTTTTGAGTTTTTCAGGAGATTCAAGGATATCAGTAGATTCAAGGGCATCGGGAATTTCAATTATTTTTCAAGTATTTCAACCGTTTCACAGCATTTTCAAGGATTTCAAGGATTTTTCAGATAACTTCTGCATTAGAACTATTCCGCAGTCAATCGCAATGGCTTCAGCCATTGCAACATTTCTAGTTGATTGACTGCGGAACTTTCCGCAGTCAGTAGATTTACCCTACTGATGATGTGTTGTTGCAATAGTAATCCTGCTAATCCCACTAATAGGGACGTGAGCTGGGATTAGACCGTCGTGAGACAGGTTAGTTTTACCCTACTGATGATGTGTTGTTGCAATAGTAATGCTGCGGAATTGACTGCGGAACTTTCCGCAGTCAATTATTGGTTTTCATGTTCTTTAATATTATTATTGATTGACTGCGGAACTTTCCGCAGTCAATATTGGTTTCCGTTTCTTTATTATTATTATACCGACACATTTTTCCTGATTTTCTGCAGCTTTCAGCACTTTCATGCTTTGTCAATTTCTGCAAGTTATGCATCAAAATGTTCCGCATGTTGAGGAGAATCCTGCTATTACTTTTGGGACTTCTGCAATTTACGGTTTTTCCGCAATCAGCCGATATTCAGACGATTTTTCCCATTGACGCATAATGGGGCTCCCGCCAAATTCATGCTTTTCCGCATTTTTTCCCGCAATTTCTGCAATTTCTGAAGTTTGTGCATGTTCAGCTTCCACAACTTGTGGTTTTGAGAAAAAATTGGCTTCTGCAGTTTTCCAGTTTTTTTCTACAGGAATTTGAAATTTTGCATTGGTGTGTATGTGGTCTCTGCCCCCATTAGTGTGTATGGCGAATCCAGCCAATGCATTTTAATAGGATTTCTGGCACTCCATGTGTTTCAGCCATTTGTGCAGCTTCTGCAATTTCAGCATTTAGGCGATTTCAACAGTTTGACCAGTTTATGGAATTTAAAAAGTTTATGCAATATAACAATTTATGCAAATTAACCACTTTATGGAATTTAACCAGTTTACGCATTTTAACCAGTTTATGCATTTTAACCAGTTTATGCAACATAACAATGTATGCCATTTAGGATTTATGAAATTTAAACAGTTAATGCAGTTTATATAATTTATGCAAATTAACCAATTAATGCATTTTACAGTTTTTCTGCAATTTAACCAGTTTATGCAAATTAACCAATTTATGCATTTTACCATTTTATGCATTTTACCAGTTTATGAACATTAGATTATGCAAATTAACCAATTTATGCAATTTTAGCAATTTCTGCATTCGATTCCCGCAGTTCCGCAGTCAATCGCAATGGCGCAGCATTGCTGCATTCTAGTTATTCTTCCATCTTTTTCCTGATTTTCTGCAGCTTTCAGCACTTTCATGCTTTGTGCAATTTCTGCAAGTTATGCATCAAAACGTTCCGCATGTTGAGGAGAATCCTGCTATTACTTTTGGACTTCTGCGATTTACGGTTTTTCCGCAATCGGACGAAATACCGCACAATTTCCCATTGACGCATAATGGGGCTCCCGCAAATTCATGCTTTTCCGCATTTTTTTCCGCAATTTCTGCAATTTCTGCAACTTGTGCATGTTCAGCTTCCGAAACTTGTGGGATTTGAGAAAAAATTGGCCTTCTGCAGTTTTCCAGTTTTTTTCTACAGGAATTTGAACTTTTTGCATTGGTGTGTATGTGGCTCTACCCCATTAGTGTGTATGGCGAATCCAGCCAATGTATTTTAATAGGATTCTGGCTCTCCATGTGTTTCAGCCATTTGTGCAGCTTCTGCATCTTCAGCATTTAGGTGATTTCAACAGTTTGACCAGTTTATGGAATTTAAAAAGTTTATGCAATATAAACAATTTATGCAAATTAACCACTTTATGGAATTTAACCAGTTTACGCATTTTAACCAGTTCACGCATTTTAACCAGTTTATGCAACATAACAATTTATGCCATTTAGGATTTATGAAATTTAAACAGTTAATGCAGTTTATATATTTATGCAAATTAACCAATTAATGCATTTGACCGTTTTTTTTGCAATTTAACCAGTTTATGCAACATAACAGTTTGTGCAATTTAAACTGTTCATGCATTTTACCGTTTATGCAAATTAGATTATGCAAATTAACCAATTTATGCATTTTACAGTTTTCTGCAATTTTACCAGTTTATGCAATTTCACCAGTTTATGAACATTAGATTATGCAAATTAACCAATTTATGCAAATTTATGCAATTTCTGCATTCGATTCCCGCAGTTCCGCAGTCAATCGCAATGGCGCAGCCATTGCTGCATTTCTAGTTATTATTCCATCTTTTTCCTGAATTTCAGCACGTTTCAGCACTTTCATGCTTTGTGCAATTTCTGCAAGTTATGCATCAAAACGTTCCGCATGTTGAGGAGAATCCTGCTATACTTTTGGACTTCTGCGATTTACGGTTTTCCGCAATCGGACGAAATACCGCACATTTTTCCCATTGACGCATAATGGGGCTCCCGCAAATTCATGCTTTTCCGCATTTTTTTCCGCAATTTCTGCAATTTCTGCAATTTGTGCATGTTCAGCTTCCGCAATTTGTGGGTTTGAGAAAAAATTGGCCTTCTGCAGTTTTCCAGTTTTTTTCTACGGGAATTTGAAATTTTTGCATTGGTGTGTATGTGGTCTCTGCCCCATTAGTGTGTATGGCGAATCCAGCCAATGCATTTTAATAGGATTTCTGGCACTCCATGTGTTTCAGCCATTTGTGCAGCTTCTGCAATTTCAGCATTTAGGCGATTTCAACAGTTTGACCAGTTTATGGAATTTAAAAAGTTTATGCAATATAAACAATTTATGCAAATTAACCACTTTATGGAATTTAACCAGTTTACGCATTTTAACCAGTTTACGCATTTTAACCAGTTTATGCAACATAACAATTTATGCCATTTAGGATTTATGAAATTTAAACAGTTAATGCAGTTTATATAATTTATGCAAATTAACCAATTAATGCATTTTACCGTTTTTTTTGCAATTTAACCAGTTTATGCAACACAACAGTTTGTGCAATTTAAACTGTTCATGCATTTTACCGGTTTATGCAAATTAGATTATGCAAATTAACCAATTTATGCATTTTACAGTTTTTCTGCAATTTAACCAGTTTATGCAATTTATCCAGTTTATGCATTTTACCAGTTTATGCAATTTTACCAGTTTATGAACATTAGATTATGCAAATTAACCAATTTATGCAATTTATGCATTCGATTCCCGCAGTTCCGCAGTCAATCGCAATGGCGCAGCCATTGCTGCATTTCTAGTTATTATTATTGATTGACTGCGGAACCTTCCGCAGTCAATAATTGGTTTTCATGTTCTTTAATTGATTGACTGCGGAACTTTCCGCAGTCAATAATTGGTTTTCATGTTCTTTAATATTATTGATTGACTGCGGAATCTTCCGCAGTCAATATTGGTTTTCATGTTCTTTAATATTATTATTATTATTATTATTATTATACTTATATTTTTTCCAGTTTTTCAGCAGCTTTCACAGCTTTCACAGTTTCAGCAATTTCAACAAGTTATACATCAAAACGTTCAGCATGTTCAAGAGAATTCTGCAATTACTTTTGGGAATTCAGCGATTTCCGGTTTTTCCGCAATCGGCCAAAAATCGGTCGATTTTTCCCATTGACTTATAATGGGGCTTCCGCTAATTCACGTTTTTCAGCATTTTTTCCATATTTTCTGCAATTTCTGCAGTTTGTGCATGTTCAGCTTCCTCAACTTGTCAGTTTTCAGAAAAAAATTAGATTTCTGCAGTTTTTCAGTTTTTTTCTACGGGCTTGGGAATTCTGCCATTCATTTGTATTGAGAATTCTGCCATTCATTTTAATAGGCCCATGCATTTTAATAGGACTTCAGGCACATTCAGGCCTTCAGCCATTTCTACAGCTAAAGCCATTTCAGCAGTTTCAAGGATTTCAGGAGTTTCAAGGTTCAACAATTTCAAGGATTTGAACAGTTTCAAGGATTTCAGGAGTTTCAAGGTTTCAACAATTTCAAGGATTTGAACAGTTTCAATGATTTCAGGAGTTTCAAGGTTTCAACAATTTCAAGGATTTCAACAGTTATAAGGATTTCAGGAGTTTCAAGGTTTCAATAGTTCAAAGATTTCAGGAGTTTTCAAGGTTTCAACAGTTTTAAGGATTACAGAAATTTCAAGGTTTCAACAGTTTCAAGGACTTCAGCAGTTTCAAGAATTTCAGGAGTTTCAAGGACTTAAGCAGTTTGAAACCAAGGACTTCAGCAGTTTCAAGGACAGTCAATCTCCATGGCGTCAGCCATGGAGATTGACCTTCAGCAGTTTAAAGGATTTCGGAAGTTTCAAGGATTCAACAGTTTCAAGGATTTCAGGAGTTTCAAGGATTTCAGGAGTTTCAAGGACTGCAGCAGTTTCAAGGACAAGGACAAAGACCCAGACCAAGACCCGAACCAAGACCAGACCGAGACCCAGACCAAGACCCGAACCAAGACCCAGACCGGGACCCAGACCCAACCAAGACCCCAAACCAAGACCCCAAACCAAACCAGACCTAGACCCGAACCAAGACCAGCCCAACCAGACCCGACCCAGACACCAAGACTCAGACAATACCCGAACCAAGACCCAAACCCTGACCAGACCAGACCCCAACCAAGACCTGAAACAAGACCAGACCAAACCCGAACCAAGACCAGACCTGAAAGACCCAAACAAGACCGACCCAGACCTGATTAAGACCCGAACTGAGACCCAAACCAAGACCAAGCCCAAGACCAGACCAAGACCCGAACCAAGACGCAAACCAAGACACAGACCACGACCCGAACCAAGACAAGACCAAAACCAACCAAGACCGATCAAAGACCAGACTAAGACCCGAAACAAGACGCAAACCAAGACACAGACCACGACCCGAACCAAGACCAGACCAAGACCCGCACCAAGACCAGACAGTTTCTGCAACAAAATAGGGATTTTTTTGCAATTGCAACACAATTATGCAACTTTATTGGGATTTTTGCATGTAAAGAAGTATTATGCAACTAAATAGGGATTTTTATATATAAAGCACTATAATACAACTAAATGGGGATTTTCACAATAAAGCACTATAATACAACTAAATTGGATTTTCACAATAAAAGCAGTATAATACAACTAAATAGGGATTTTCACAATAAAGCACTATAATACAACTTAATAGGGATTTTCACAATAAAAGCACTATAATACAACTAAATTGGGATTTTCACAATAAAAGCACTATAATACAACCTAATAGGGATTTTTACATGTAAAGCAGTATAATGCAACTTAATAGGGATTTTTACAAGTAAAGCAGTATAATGCAACTTAATAGGGTTTTTTACATGTAAAACAGTATAATGCAACTTAATAGGATTTTTACATGTAAAGCAGTTTATAATGCAACTTAATAGGATTTTACATGTAACAGTATAATGCAACTTAATAGGATTTTTACATGTAAACAGTATAATGCAACTAATAGGGATTTTTACATGTAAAACAGTATAATGCAACTTAATAGGGATTTTACATGTAAAACAGTATAATGCAACTTAATAGGGATTTTACATGTAAAGCAGTATAATACAACTTAATAGGGATTTCACAATAAAGCACTATAATACAACTAAATGGGGATTTTCACAATAAAAGCATTATAATACAACTAAATGGGATTTTCAAAATAAAATCACTATAATACAACTAAATGGGGATTTTCACAATAAAAGCACTATAATACAACTAAAAAGGGATTTTCACAATAAAAGCAGTATAATACAACTAAATAGGGATTTTCACAATAAAAGCACTATAATACAACTTAATAGGGATTTTCACAATAAAAGCACTATAATACAACTAAATTGGGATTTTCACAATAAAAGCACTATAATACAACTTAATAGGATTTTACATGTAAAGCAGTATAATGTAACTTAATAGGATTTTACAAGTAAAGCAGTATAATGCAACTTAATAGGGTTTTTTACATGTAAAACAGTATAATGCAACTTAATAGGGATTTTTACATGTAAAGCAGTATAATGCAACTTAATAGGGATTTTTACATGTAAAACAGTATAATGCAACTTAATAGGGATTTTTACATGTAAAACAGTATAATGCAACTTAATAGGGATTTTTACATGTAAAACAGTATAATGCAACTTAATAGGGATTTTTACACGTAAAGCAGTATAATGCAACTTAATAGGGCTTTTTACACGTAAAGCAGTATAATGCAACTTAATAGGGATTTTACATGTAAAACAGTATAATGCAACTTAATAGGGATTTTACATGTAAAGCAGTATAATACAACTTAATAGGGATTTCACAATAAAAGCACTATAATACAACTAAATGGGGATTTTCACAATAAAAGCATTATAATACAACTAAATGGGGATTTTGAAAATAAAATCACTATAATACAACTAAATGGGGATTTTCACAATAAAAGCACTATAATACAACTAAAAAGGGATTTTCACAAGAAAAGCACTATAATACAACTAAATAGGGATTTTCACAATAAAAGCACTATAATACAACTTAATAGGGGTTTTCACAATAAAAGCACTATAATACAACTAAATGGGGATTTTCACAATAAAAGAACTATAATACAACAACTAAATGGGGATTTTCAACCGTTCCAAGGACATTTTCAAGGATTTCAGCAGTTTCAAAGACAGGAACAAAGACGCAGACCAGGACCCAAACCAAGACCGAAACCCGAACCCAGACCGAGACCCGGACCAAGACCCGAACCAAGCCCCAGACCGGGGCCCAGACCAAGATCCGAACCAAGACCCAGACCAAGATCCGAACCAAGACCTGAACAAAGACCCAGACCCAGATCCGAACCAAGACCCAGACCAAGACCCAGACCGAGACCAAGACCCAAACTAAGACCCAGACCAAGACCCTGACCGAGACCCCAACCAAGACCCAGACCAAGACCCTGACCGAGACCCCAACCAAGACCTAGACCCAGACCAAGATCCAGAACCAAGAACCATACCCGAAGCAAGACCGAGACTAAGACCCGAACCAAGACCCAGAACGAGACCCCAGACCCAAACCAAGACCCAAACCAAGACCCAGACCAAGAACAAGACCCGTCCCAAGACCCAAACCGAGACCCAGACCAGGTTGCCATAGTTACCAGAACCAAAACAATATCAAGGCGAACCACAAAAGCCAAACCAAGACCCGAACCAAGTCTCAGAGTCAGACCTGGACCAAGACCCAAACTAAGACCCAGGCCAACATCCAGACCACGTCTCAGACCAGGACCAGACCAAGTCCAAGACCAGGTTACTATAGTTACCGGAACCAAAATCAGATCAAGGCGGACCACAAAAGGTGGGCCAAGTCCAGACCAAGACCCGAACCCAGACCAAGACCCGATCCAAGTTCCAGACCAAGACCCGAACCCAGATCAAGACCCAGAGCCAAACCAAGACCAGACCAATTTGCCATAGTTACCAGAACCAAAAGCAGATCAAGGCCAAACCATAGAAGCTGGGCTAAGTCCAAACCAGGCTCCCATAGTAACCGGAACCAAAATCAGATCGAGGCGAACCACAGAAGCCAGGCCAAGTCCAGGCTACGTTGCCATAGTTACCGGAACCAAAATCAGATCGAGGCGAACCACAGAAGCCAGGCTAAGTCCAGACCAGGTTGCCATAGTTACTGGAAATAAATTATTTCAGCGGTTTGGGCAATTTAAACAGTTTCAAGGACACTTTCAATAATTTCAGGAGTTTCAAGGATATTCGACAGTTTACAGAATTTCAGGAGTTTCAAGGATTTCAGGAGTTTCAACAGTTTCAAGAATTTCAGGAGTTTCAAGGTTTCAACAGTTTCAAGGATTTCAGGTGTTTAAAGGTTTCAATAGTTTCAAGGATTTCAGGAGTTTAAAGGTTACAACAGTTTGAAGGATTTTAGGAGTTTAAAGGTTACAACTGTTTGAAGGATTTTAGGAGTTTTGAGTTTTTCAGGAGATTCAAGGATATCAGTAGATTCAAGGGCATCGGGAATTTCAATGATTTTTCAAGTATTTCAACCGTTTCACAGCATTTTCAAGGATTTCAAAGATTTTTCAGATAACATTAGTGTGTATGGCGAATCCAGCCAATGCATTTTAATAGGATTTCTGGCACTCCAAGTGTTTCAGCCATTTGTGCAGCTTCTGCAATTTCAGCATTTAGGCGATTTCAACAGTTTGACCAGTTTATGGAATTTAAAAAGTTTATGCAATATAAACAATTTATGCAAATTAACCACTTTATGGAATTTAACCAGTTTACGCATTTTAACCAGTTTATGCAACATAACAATTCATGCCATTTAGGATTTATGAAATTTAAACAGTTAATGCAGTTTATATAATTTATGCAAATTAACCAATTAATGCATTTTACCGTTTTTTTGCAATTTAACCAGTTTATGCAACATAACAGTTTGTGCAATTTAAACTGTTCATGCATCTTACCGGTTTATGCAAATTAGATTATGCAAATTAACCAATTTATGCATTTTACAGTTTTTTGCAATTTAACCAGTTTATGCAATCTTAAGTTCATGCAACATGAAAGTTTATGCATTTTACCAGTTTATGCAATTTCACCAGTTTATGAACATTAGATTATGCAAATTAACCAATTTATGCAATTTATGCAATTTTTGCATTTGATTACCGCAGTTCCGCAGTCAATCGCAATGGCGCAGCCATTGCTGCATTTCTAGTTGATTGACTGCGGAACTTTCCGCAGTCAATTATTGGTTTCCGTTTCTTTATTATTATTATTATTATTATTATTATTCCCGCACATTTTTCCTGATTTTCAGCACCTTTCAGCACTTTCATGCTTTGTGCAATTTCTGCAAGTTATGCATCAAAATGTTCCGCATGTTTGGGAGAATCGTGCTATTACTTTTGGGACTTCTGCGATTTACGGTTTTTCCGCAATCGGACGAAATACCGCACATTTTTCCCATTGACGCATAATGGGGCTCCCGCAAATTCATGCTTTTCCGCATTTTTTTCCGCAATTTCTGCAATTTCTGCAATTTGTGCATGTTCAGCTTCCGCAACTTGTGGGTTTTGAGAAAAAATTGACCTTCTGCAGTTTTCCAGTTTTTTTCTATGGGAATTTGAAATTTTTGCATTGGTGTGTATGTGGTCTCTGCCCCATTAGTGTGTATGGCGAATCCAGCCAATGCATTTTAATAGGATTTCTGGCACTCCATGTGTTTCAGCCATTTGTGCAGCTTCTGCAATTTCAGCATTTAGGTGATTTCAACAGTTTGACCAGTTTATGGAATTTAAAAAGTTTATGCAATATAAACAATTTATGCAAATTAACCACTTTATGGAATTTAACCAGTTTACGTATTTTAACCAGTTAACGCATTTTAACCAGTTTATGCAACATAACAATTTATGCCATTTAGGATTCATGAAATTTAAACAGTTAATGCAGTTTATATAATTTATGCAAATTAACCAATTAATGCATTTTACCGTTTTTTTTGCAATTTAACCAGTTTATGCAACATAACAGTTTGTGCAATTTAAACTGTTCATGCATTTTACCGGTTTATGCAAATTAGATTATGCAAATTAACCAATTTATGCATTTTGCAGTTTTTTGCAATTTAACCCGTTTATGCAATCTTAAGTTCATGCAACATGAAAGTTTATGCATTTTACCGGTTTATGCAAATTAGATTATGCAAATTAACCAATTTATGCATTTTACAGTTTTTCTGCAATTTAACCAGTTTATGCAATTCATCCAGTTTATGCATTTTACCAGTTTATTCAATTTCACCAGTTTATGAACATTAGATTATGCAAATTAACCAATTTATGCAATTTATTCAATTTCTGCATTCGATTCCCGCAGTTCCGCAGTCAATCGCAATGGCGAAGCCATTGCTGCATTTCTAGTTATTATTATTATTATACTTATATTTTTTTCCAGTTTTTCAGCAGCTTTCACAGCTTTCACAGTTTCAGCAATTTCAACAAGTTATACATCAAAACGTTCAGCATGTTCAAGAGAATTCTGCGATTAGTTTTGGGAATTCAGCGATTTCCGGTTTTTCCGCAATCGGCCAAAAATCGGTCGATTTTTCCCATTGACTTATAATGGGGCTTCCGCTAATTCACGTTTTTCAGCATTTTTTTCCATATTTTCTGCAATTTCTGCAGTTTGTGCATGTTCAGCTTCCTCAACTTGTCAGTTTTCAGAAAAAAATAGATTTCTGCAGTTTTTCAGTTTTTTTCTACGGGCTTGGGAATTCTGCCATTCATTTGTATTGAGAATTCTGCCATTCATTTTAATAGGCCCATGCATTTTAATAGGACTTCAGGCACATTCAGGCCTTTCAGCCATTTCTACAGCTAAAGCCATTTCAGCAGTTTCAAGGATTTCAGGAGTTTCAAGGTTTTAACAATTTCAAGGATTTCAGGAGTTTCAAGGTTTCAACAATTTCAAGGATTTGAACAGTTTCAAGGATTTCAGGAGTTTCAAGGTTTCAACAATTTCAAGGATTTCAACAGTTATAAGGATTTCAGGAGTTTCAAGGTTTCAATAGTTTCAAAGATTTCAGGCGTTTCAAGGTTTCAACAGTTTTAAGGATTTCAGGAGTTTCAAGGTTTCAACAGTTTCACGGACTTCAGCAGTTTCAAGAATTTCAGGAGTTTCAAGGACTTAAGGACTTAAGTTTGAAACCAAGGACTTCAGCAGTTTCAAGGACAGATTGACCTTCAGCAGTTTCAAGGATTTCGGAAGTTTCAAGGATTCAACAGTTTCAAGGATTTCAGGAGTTTCAAGGACTTCAGCAGTTTCAAGGACAGGGACAAAGACCCAGACCAAGACCCGAACCAAATTAAATATTTTTTGCTGCTCACTTAGCTGAGGCAGGGGGCATTCTTGAGAAAGTCATTGATAACTTTGGGATTATATGTACATTCAGTAGTAGATAACTTGGAATAAAAGGCTTGAAATGCCTCATTTACCTGCTTTGTATCAATAGGTATTCCATCAGGACCACATATAGCAGGGATTGAGGAATTATTTTCAATTTGTTTCAGTTTGAGTGCTAACATTTTTCCTGCTTTGTTGCCTGATTCAAAATGTTTTTTCCTTAGTTTATACAATGCAAATGAAGTTTCCTCGTGAATAATTGCTTGTAATTTTGCACGAGTAAGTGTTACATCATCTTTCGACTTTAAATCATTAGGGTTACTCATATGCTGAATTTCAAGCCTTTTTAATTCCGTTTCAAGATTCATTTTCTTTTGGCCTTCCTCTTTATATTTTGCTGCTCCATAGCTCATACACCACCCTCTACATGTGGCTTTAAATGCTTCCCAAACAGTCTGGATTGAAGCAACAGAATTTATATTTATTTCAAAAAAGTGCAAAATTTTTTCTCTGAGCATTGATACAAATTTTTCGTCCCTTAAAAACATATTGTTGAATTTCCATTGCTTTGTTTTGTCTGAGTAGAAATTTAAAGAGAGGGTGGCTGAGATAGGGGCGTGGTCAGATATTATAAATGAGTGAGTTTCAGAATTTATAACATTTTGTACAATAGAATTTGACAACAGCAGGTAGTCGATTCTTGAATACGAGTTGTGCACTTTAGAGTAAAAAGTGTATTCTCTAGAGGATGGGTTAACACATCGCCATATGTCGGTTACTCCCAGTGTTTTCTGTAATTCACTAAATGAAGCTGAGAGGGCATTGTCAGCTGGGAGTGGACGTTTTGAACGGTCAAAAATTGCATCATTGACGAGGTTAAAATCCCCACCGATCAAAATTGGATTATTTTTATGCTTATTCTGGGCAAGGACGATCGCCAGATTGGATAAGAATTTTATTTGACCACTATTAGGTGCATAGATATTTGCGAGTGTGACTTTCTTGTGCTCAAGAAGTCCAGATATTATCACATATCTTCCATCCTTATCAATTGTCATATCAGAAAAAGTGAATTGTAATTTTTTAGATATCAATATACTTGCACCTTTAGAAGCCCCATTTCCGGGGGCAGAGAAGACCTGCCCAACCCATTTTTGCTTCAATTTAAGTGATTCTGACTCATTCAAGTGGGTCTCTTGCAGCATAGCAACATCACAACTCAATGATTTTAAATGAGTGAGTATTTTATACCGTTTAACTTTATTTGAGATTCCATTTACATTCCAGCTAATTACTTTAATGAACTTAACCATCTTTCTTTGACTTATTGTTCAGTAACTCTATGGGCAGGTATAGTGCATCTTTTCTAGAATCTGCCAGAGGGAAAACAATGGGATCACACAAAAGACACACACAGGACAAAAATAAAACGATGCCACCCGGCAAAGAACACAACAAAGAAACATGAAGAGGGCCACAACATCCTCTTCTAAACATGACGTACAAAAAGCGTAATTGAAAATGAAGACAATAGCGTTCACCATGCCGGCCTAATAGAAAACAAAAATGGTAAATGGTAAATGGACTCAACTTATATAGCGCTTTTCTACCTTTATCAGGCCCAAAGCGCTTTACAGTAAGGAACCAGTCACCCATTCACACTCTCATTCATACACCAGTGTACGCAGACACTGGAGGCAAGGAGGGTGAAGTGTCTTGCCCAAGGACACAACGACAGTGTGCATTGGCGGAAGCTGGGATTCGAACTCACGACCTTCCGATCACGAGACGACCCGCTCTACCAACTGCACCACCGTCGCCCGTAAATATTTATTTATTTTTCCACGCTATCTTGACCCCTCACAAAATCATTTGATAAGCTAATTATGAACAAAGGTCGTTGGAGCAGTGCAGATAATATGCGTGGTTTTCATACCTCGTTTCTGTTCATCCAAATGCAGTCGGTGCGCGATGGATGAGGTCAGTGCGTGCTTCAGCGGGTGTTTTGTAGATATAATTCTCTTCGCCCAGTGTCACCATGAGGCGCGCGGGGAAAAGCATACCATAACGAATCCCAGCTGCCTTTAGCTTTTGCTTTAGCTCCCCATATTCTGCGCGCTTCTGAAGGACCTCCACCGCCAGGTCTTGGTACACCTGGAACGACTTGCCTTTCCAAACGAGGTTCTTCTTCTTAGCAGCCGCCCTCAGGATAAGCTGCCGGTCGCTTGACTCATCTCTGGACACAAGTCTGACCAACAGGGTTTAGGTCCAAAGCTCGGGTCACATGTCCTTCAGACACGAGGCCGTCACACCGGCACCGCGGCTCCACTGCCCGCTCCCTCCTCAGACACCACGGACGCTCTCCTCACTCACACCACCTGGACAGACAGCTCTGCTTCTGCGTGCGCAATGGTTTGGATGAATGAAATGCCCCACAGTTGATCGTGTTTTTATTGGCAAACCCAAACCTTCCTATTGGCAAATACAGCCGACACTTAAAGTGCGTATGTCAGATTAGACCACTCTTTTCAGTAAGCATAGAGAACGGTACTGTAATTGTGATTCCAGGTGAAAAATAAATTTAATCGCGCTAATTAAGAAGATAGACGTTTTTGTAAGAAAAATCTACTTCCGCATTCTAAAATGCGCCACAGGGTGGTGACGTAGCTATCGGGCTTGGAATGCCAGCCTCAGTCAGAGACAGAGAACGAAGGGAGGAAGAAACTGCACCTCAGGCTCGGACATGGAAGTAAGTACAGACTCAAAACTTAATCTAACAACTATTAACTGGCCAATTTTCATAAACTAATGGCTTAGCATATCTAACAATGTAAAAGGACGTTTGGTAAAGACTCGATGAGCCTAGAAGATGTATCTGTTTGGATAGTACTGTCAAAGTAGCGAACAAGCTAACGCTATCGCTAACAGGGGAAATAAAACTTCGATCTTTACATTTGACTGACTGCAAGCAAATCCCCTTCATATATTTTTACTTTTAGGAGGCAAGGAGCACATGGCTTCATTGATAAAAGCTATGATGAGAAAATTGCCTGTTTTTGGAGTCTAAACATGATGCAGCTGCTTGGAGGTAAGCTACATGCATTTACACATTTAAGGGCACAGTTAAAAGAGTAAATAATGCTTTTAAATATTACTGTTAATGCAGACTGCACATTAACCTTTTCTAGATGTATAACGTGCAATGACTGACTAGTCACAGATCAGTGCTAACAATATCTAAAAACATACTGACTGAAAATATAATATGAATTTCTCTGTCTCTTCTGCAGAATAAAAGCTAAGGACAGACAACACAGCAGTATCACCTGATGTTGCTGATAGACCTCCAGCCGACTTCTACAAAGACACACTTCGGATGCAAATGACTGGGAACAATAAGGTATGGAACATTTAGCATTCCCTATTGAGAAACCTTTGGACTCATTTTGTAAGATTGATCACCTCCATAATATACTCACCTTGAAAATGTTAAAGATAATTCTTTGTCTGTACACTTGTAATATTTGTGGGTAAAGGGATTTGTGACTTATTTCTCCCACCGTGAATTGGTGATAATTGATCTGCTTCAAATAACCTTTGAATGTTTATAAATGTAAGAGTAAAAACAATGTTGTGCAAAGCAATACATACAATGGTTCATGATTAAAACAAATATGTGCTGGCTTTATTGTATACACCTCTTTGTTATTAACATAATGGTTCATGACAATACTGTGTTTGATATTAATGACTCTCTGTCTCCTTTGCAGCTCGGTGATGAACAGCTAATGGGTGAACTGATTATGATGATCTGCACTGGCGTTGACCTGTCTCCAATGATACTGCTACAGAAACAAAACAAAAATGTTTCTTCCGTTCTCCGCAGTGACACACTTACAAGAGTACGGTGCAAAGAGAGCCTGCCCGGTGTTCTGTTGTGCACCCTTGTCGAGATATGCATATCCTCACTCAAAACAACGGCTTTGAGACGTGTGAGAGAGAAATGCTCCCTTTTCTTTCACAAAATGCACTCCTTTTGTCATTATCATATGTTTTACTTTATTTAATGTTAAAACTTGAAGAGTTTCTATAATTTGTACAGTTCTCCAGCTGTAAATGTAAGTCACATGAAGCTTATGATTTCTTGTTGTTCATGTTTACCTTATATTGCATTTAGCCGATGAATCAAAATAGCTTTATGATATTACCAATACAACATCATGTTATGGGCTCTTTTTGCCGCAGACATTTAGATCTTGAGCATGCGTTACTCTTTCATAAATATTCAAAAATATTCTAGTTTTAACTTAAGTAAATAAGCAGGAAAATATAACAATGAAGCTGCTGAAATAAATAACAGTTTGAGGGTTTTGTGAAAGACAAGGGAGCATTTTGCTCTTACATGTCCCAAAACAGTTGTTTATGTGTGAGGAGAAGCAAACCTTGATAACGGTGCACGATTCGGCAGAACAACAGAACTTCCGTTCACCTTCTTACTCACGCTGGAGGTAATTGTTTGTGACTCATAATGTATTGTATGTATTGTATTTTACATTCCAGGTCATTGCTGCCTGCGCTGTCCTCCTCAACAGAAGACCTGCAGACCTGCACACTGGGCCAATGCTGTTGTCACCGTCATATACTCTGAAGTCTGAAACAGTTTCCAATGGGATAAACCAGGCACAACAATGTCTTAATAAAGTGAATGCTCTTCGTTCATTTATTGCTGGTGTAAATACAAAACAAGTTTAGTTTACAGCTGTGCCAAATATAGAAACCTCTACACTGACTTTACACTTCCTTAGCACTGAGGAAGAGCATTTAAAACAATATCCCAGAGGAATATACATTTGACCGCATATACTG
Source organism: Neogobius melanostomus (assembly GCA_007210695.1). NCBI lineage: Eukaryota > Metazoa > Chordata > Actinopteri > Gobiiformes > Gobiidae > Neogobius > Neogobius melanostomus. Next base: position 68,338 of record VHKM01001244.1, on the reverse strand, counting down.
TAGAATATAACTTTCCCTTTGTGAGACTAAAATAAACCCTTATGGTATATACAAAGATAGGAATATTTGTGTATACTAACTAGTTCATACTAGTTAATATTTGTATTATGAAAAGATGCATGAAAATTTAAGAACAATAACCCTGAGGCCAGCTATAGTGCTATACTGCGTTTAAGCAGTAGGTGGCCGAACCTATCCAATTTTGCATTTAAACGTGACTGTCTGTAAAAAGGTAACTTTGAGAGAAGCCACTATGGATTTCATCTAACGGATTTCATCTAAAGGGCTCCACACTATGTCTTATGTTATTTTTACAAAATCATTTGTGGAGCAGTGGTGTCTGACTGTTGGAGCAATGATATAAAAAACACTTCTGAAAATAAACATTGTCTTCTTAATGATGGATTGCTTTGATATCAGTGGAGTTTTTGGGGTACTTTTTATTCTCTTAAAAAAAAAACAAGCATAGACAGCACCTTACTGTCATTGATACTGTGATAACTACAAGGCAAACTAGTTTGGATACTGGGATATTAACATGTCATTTATCATTTGAGACAAATAGTTCTAAGTGGTAAATAAGATGGAGATAGGTTTAGTTTAAGTATTAATAAGGCTACATAGTCAACAATAGCCGTGTGTAGCAACATTAGCGTTAGCTGAGGGAGCAGCTGACAGGCAATTGCCTTTCTGCTCCCACTTTAGACAAACCATAAATGCATTAAATATCCAGAAGAACATTTTGTACAGCCCTCCAAACACATGATAATAATCATAAGGCACACTTAAAAATATATATATATCTAAAAAGCGTAGAGATTAAGGAAAACACGATCAAAACAAACCACTGGGCACTCGGCTGCGTCTCACCTCATAGCCCTATAGTCACGTCATGTGACGTCATGTCACGTGATTTTATCAAACCCGGAAGTGCTCTTGATTTTATCGCTTATTTCTTTATTAACACAGCAATGTGTTGTTTTAAAACTCATATATTGTTACTCGGTCGATAAGAAAACAGATTAAATACGAATTTCAAAAAACTATTAACCTGACATATGCACTTTAAGGCTCTTCTTTATGTTGAAAACATGTGTTTTGAAAAGTTTTATTGATGGAATAAACAGAAAGATGCCAATACGTGTGATCAGAGAAGCAGATCTCACTCTTCATTAAAACTCCTCGAACCCGTGTCGTCTCTGCACGAGCTGCTGCAGCGTCAGCCCCTCCCTCTCTGTGTCAGCCCCTCCCTCTCTGTGTCAGCCCCTCCCTCTCTGTCTCTCGCCTTCAGTTAAACCCATTCATTACCGCCTCATGTTTAGGGAAATCTCATTCATAAGTCACTTTGCATTGCCTTTTATGGTCAAATGGAGGTGGGCAGAGGGCGTGTCGTGATGTCCGCAGCTTTCTGCTCCACGTGTGATCAGTGAAGGAAAGATTGTGGTCAGGTGTGCGTACCCGCCCATACGCAGGGTTTTATATATCGGAAAAAAACTTTGCCTACAACATTTTTTGTGCTTTTGCTGCGCACTTTCAAAGTCAGAGTCTCACGCACAGTTTGATAAATGAGGCCCCTGAGCTTTCCTCCAGGAGGAAACAGGTGCGCGGAGAGTTGACAGCCGACCAGAACCTAACAAACCCATCCGTACCAAAGACAGCCCTACGATGGGACATGCTCAGATCATTCCTCTGACGAGAGGAGAGCACGTGGTCAGTAGACCCTATGCACCGCTCAAACCCGGACCTTATGAACCCGTCCGGACCGAAGAAAACTGTGGAGCTGTCGAAGGATTTGTTTGATGCCCGGGCTCTCGTGAGCACGGAATACGGTCCACAGACTCATACCAACCAGAACACAGAGCATGGCCTCGCGCAGACCCAGGTGAGTCCTGGTGTCCTCTACACGGCAGCTGCCGCGGGTGTGAGGGGGGGAAACCATCCACATAAATTTATTATTATTATTATTATTAAAGTTTGTGTACCAGCGGTCTTTTGTTAAAAACAAAAACAATACATAAATACAAAAAACACCATAAGCGCCTCTGTGGCTTGCAGTCCAGGTTCTAGTGTCTCTGGTCCGGGCTGAGCCTCAGAGACACTGGCGTGGAGGAGCATGTCGATGCAGCGCAACATTGAATCAAGTCTGCCCATAAACATTAACGCTGTAGCCTTGTTTCATGTTTAAATCACTAATGAGGATAATATGTGAGGTGGCAATGCAATTCATGCTGTTAAAAACTGTTTTCCAGTGCTGTTTAGTGTTTAGTTAAAACACGTAATTTATCAAACGCAAGTTTGATAAATGAGGGCCAGTATGTTTACATGTTAACACACTATTCAACAAACCATTTATTAAAAATGCTGACTTTAGAATTGAACAATATGTTCCTATTAAATTCATAATAGACAAATAAAATAAAATCTCAATAGTAGAATCTTGTTTCATAAATTGAGTAGAATGGACAGCCACAATATGGCCGCAAGAGCGCGACATTAATGTAGTACCATGAAAATGTCCCATCTACAGTTTTATGAATTATCTGTGGAGTTCTCCCCTGTCAAACTGTAAAGCTTACTTGCCTTATTGTGTGAGTTACCAGCATGTAGCAAAGCTAAATGAATTACCTGAAACATGGTCCTGGTAGTCAGACTTTGTCTATCCGCAGCAGAGCTCCCAGGAGACGGCGGCTGTTGTTTTCTGGCCCCATTTACTTCATTGTGTGAGGTGCCATGACTGGAGGCCATGTCTCCAGATGTTGAAGCTTGAGTGTTGTCGTTGTCCTTGGGGTCTTCCTCTTTGCACAGTGTACTTCCATTCTCCTGCTGCAGCATCTCTTTCTCCCTAATCTTGTTTTGCTGCTTTCTGGTGCGGTGACCATTGTTCTGGGGCTCACAGCCCTCATCCTGGCTGTGAGAGGGCCCTTCTCCCAGACTGGTACCAGACGTCTTCCTGGAGTCCTTCTTCACTCGGCTGCGACTGGCCATGGAGATGCGCCAGTACAGATAGATCATGATGGCCACTGGCAGGTAAAAGGCCGCTATGGCCGTCCCAAACGTCACCACGGGGTTGGAGAAGAACTCAATGTAGCACTGGTCTGGGGGCACTGTTCTTCCGCCGGCGATGAACTGCCAGAATAAAATGGCAGGGGCCCAGAGGATGAAGGACAACACCCAGGCCGCCGCGATCATCAGGCCAGCCATCTTGGTGCTGCGGCGGGCCGGGTAGCTGAGCGGTTTGGTGACGCAGAAGTAACGGTCGAAGCTGATAATGAGCAAGTTCATGACCGAGGCATTGCTGACCACATAATCCACAGCCAGCCACAAGTCGCACACCACGGCGCCCAGCGGCCAGTAGCCAATCACAATGTAGACGGTGTAGAGGTTCATGGAGCAGACGCCGATAATGAGGTCTGCACAGGCCAAACTGAACAGGAAGTAGTTGTTGACAGTCTGCAGGTTCCTGTTTACCTTTGGAGAAACAACATGAGCAGGCTGTCAGATGCTAATCTTTTTGAGCGCAGCATGATTTGTGTTTTTTCTTCTCTATTAGATTAGCGCACCGCGAAAGGGAAAGGCACACTGCTGGCTTTGGCAGTCTCATGTGGGGGAAATGGATCCGAGAGTTAGTTCAGAAGTATAGTTTTAAATGATTTAAAACCATACTTCTGGTTTTAAAGGAAAACCAGAAATTAATACAAAAATAATCGACTTTTTGTATTCATTTTCGAAAATCCAATCAAGCCAAAAAGTCAAATGGCGTGCACAATCATGAGGGGCAACCGTACTGTACCAAAGGGTCATCCGTAAGTCACAGATCTATGGAACATTCCCTCATCTGACAATAATGTTTTTTTCTTTTACAACTTTCTGTCTGCAATATCACTCTTCAAACTAAGTCATGGTTAGAAAAACAAGAAAAACTGTCACAAACACAAATAATTCTTTGCAATACAACGACAAAGTTTCTAAAAAATGACAATATTTTGTCATAATATAAGTTTTGCACTTTAATTCACCATTAAAGTGCATATGACAGGTTTCGATGCTTTTGAAATTACGACTTATTTAGATGGATAACACTGTTGTAAGTAATAATTATAATTTTTATTTCAGTGAAGCAGCAAGTTCATGAAGAAATGTTGGGCCGAAACTTTATTTTTATTTTTACGCTAGAGGTAAAGTTCCAGAGCAGTTTCACTCATTTTCCATTGACATAACATGGTCGGCATAGCAACAGTTTTAAATGGTTTGCCTCTCACTAAAAAACATCTGCCTGCATGTTCTTCAGATAAATGTTTACTGCATTATTAACAGTTAACATGAACAGGAGTATACTACAAAACAGAATGTGGAGAACAGGAAGCTCACCTTTATGGAGAGCATGACCAGGATGTTCCCGATGACAGTGACCAGACTGAGGGAGCCTGCCACCAGGATGATGAGGCCGATCTCCAGCGTTGTGTAGGGGCTTTTGGAGAACAAGCCTGGGCTGGGGTCCACACGGCTCATGATGGATGCACGGGAGGAGTTTAGACTCGCCATTCAGCCCTGGTCCCTCGCATGACACACTTAAAACCTCTTCCACTTACTCCTGCGAAAACAAGAAAACAGCAGCTTTAGCGCCTGCGGTTATCTGTGTGAAAGGGGGGCAGGTGTGTTATCTTTCGGAGCCCAGCTTGGCTCAGGTGTGGATAAAAAGGCAGGTGAGTAAATATAGACTTGGGCAGATGGGGACAGCCGTGCCCCGAAGCCTGCAGTCTGAAAACACAGTGGGAGCTGATTTGGATGAGACAGTGGCCAGGAAGTCAATCTTTTAAGCCAGTGGTGATGCATCATTAACCTGGAAAAAGCCAGATTGATATTACAGTACAGTGTTTCATCTAGAAAGGCTTCAGTTTGAATCTCTTCAAGAAGAGGAAGGACTTTTGGGGGGATATTTGGCTGCTGATTGGATCAAGCGAACATCTTATTAGCCAATAAGAGCTAAACAAAAATCACTAAAGCAATTAAATATGGTGTTTTTACTCTTTTTTTTTTTTTACTCTTTTATGTTGATATCGCTAAAAGTGCTTGTTTCTGTTGTAAAACTCATCTATTCAGGGATTGGTCTGAAACGCCAGGGTATTTATTTGTTTGTTTGTTTATTTAGTCGGGACAGTGCATGTTAATGAACACACATGGGACTCGTACAGTGAACATACCATACCACCGTGAATTTTGACATCATGTACATCATGTACATCATGTACATCATGCGCGCCTTTTGGATGAGAGGCGAAACGTTCAACACTTCATCTACAGAGTACACCTTCATTGAAGGTGGGTGTCTCAAGTCAACCACAAGCTCAAAAAGATGACACAAGAACCAATAAAGTGGCAGTTCTGGTGCAAAGTTTGGGAGCCAGTTTTTCTTTCCCCCAAAACATAATCTTCTTAGGTTAATGCCACTCTGAAACACAATTTGAGTGATTCAGTCAGTGAACATGCCAAATTGTTATCTTGATCATGCAGACCTACAGGAATCATTTCATTTGCACAGCTGAGCTCCAGTCAAATGGGCCCTGGCTGCTGTGGAAATGTGATTTTGAACCAAATGTTGGGCTGTAGCGGAGGAGTAAGTGGCTTTAATGCAACACGATGTTTACTCAAATAGGTTTATCTGCACAACTGACAAAAAAATGCCAAAAATGATTACCATAGTGATCTGTTTTGGGGTTTTTGTACTAGATGGCCACCCACACAAGGGCACCCACTGTAACAGTTAGTGTTTCAGATAAACCAACAATTATAATGCATTATTGGCCAGCCAAGGGGAGGGCCTCTTACTGCTATGCCCAAATAACATGCAGTGACATAACATCGTGATTAAGGGATGTATTCTGATAAAAAATAAACAAAAATCAATGGAAAGATGCTAAGAGGGGCTTGTGATGGTCTTTGAACACTGGCAAATCCCTGTAAGTGACTCCATTAGGCCACATGATAAGATCAGACTGTACCTGAGAGATGGTTCCTTCCTGCTCTTACAGTCCGATCAAACTTCATTAGGGCCGCGCTAACTCTGAGGGACAACGGAGCATGGGAGACACCGCGGTACACTGGTCATTCTGATTGGAAAAGCAATCAGAGACTGGTATATTCTGTCTTTGTAAACAAGAGCACTCCGCAGTACAGGTTTACAGAACAGGTTTGGAGGCTCAGTGGGAAATTGACCATCTTAAATGAGACAAGTGACTTAACACGGCTTGAATGAAGGCTTTTTTTGTTGAATTTGAGTCAATTTCAACTAATCTAAGACGAGATACAAATGCCAACGGCACGAGCAGAAATCCCACTTGAACTCTGACAAATGAAACTTTTGCATTGAACAATTTTTCTTTTCAACTTTAAATTTTACAAAATAATCTCAATTAAGAACAAATGTGCTTGTTCCATTGGTAATAAGACGTTTTATTTGATCTAAAACCAGACCAACTCTACTCAAGCTTTAGATACAATCTCTTAATTCAAGTAGATTTTTGCCATTTCTTCCTTAAAACTATTATTTGGTAACACTTTAATATAACTACCTTATTTCATTAGTTAAGCCTGACTAACACTTAATAACTACTTAAGTGAAGTATGTGAAGAACTATTTATTATGAGTTAGATGTTAACTGTAGTTAAATAGTTATTAAGTGTTAGTCACACTTAACTAATGAAAGTGTTAATGCATCATTTATTAAGGCTAATAAGGTGTACGATATGATGATATTCTTTTTCTAGTGCTGTTATATAGAATAGCTTTATAGAAATTGGTCTCAACTTTTCCACCAAAGGAACCACTCGCCCATTCACACTCTCATACATACAGCAGTGTCAGACACTGGAGGACAGTCAAGTGAAGTACCTTGCTCAAGGACACAACTGTAGTGTGCACCTGCGGGAACCAGGATTCGAACCACCGACCCTCTGGTTATAAGGTGACCCTCTGTAAGTTCTTCAGTGGCTCAGGAGGAAATCCTGGTTTGAACCGTGATTTTGCCAGCTCCTACTGTGGCCGTGTTCTTGAGTAAAACTCTTCAAGGATATGGCCACAGTACGAATGTGTGAATGTGAACCAGCATGAATGAGTGACGATGTGAAAGTATTTCAGTTAACACACACTTGACACGACAGGTATCTGCTGTACTGGTCCAAAATATTCAAGCGCTTAGCACTTACTTTGAAAAAGGAAAGATCTGAAAATACTATTAGAATCATTTCATCCATTCATACTGTACAAATGTGTGTGTTGAATTGAACCATTTGATATAACACTGAGAGTTGTGGCATCCCTAATATACAGTGAGGAAAATAAGTATTTGAACACCCTGCTATTTTGCAAGGAAGAATATGGGGTGGACAGGTGTCTTTATGCAGCTAACAACCTCAAACAGGTGCATCTAAATTTAGGATAATAAATGGAGTGGAGGTGGACATTTTAAAGGCAGACTAACAGGTCTTTGAGGGTCAGAATTCTAGCTGATAGACAGGTGTTCAAATACTTATTTGCAGCTGTATCATACAAATAAATAGTTAAAAAATCATACATTGCGATTTCTGGATTTTTTTTTTTAGATTATGTCTCTCACAGTGGACATGCACCTACGATGACAATTTCAGACCCCTCCATGATTTCTAAGTGGGAGAACTTGCAAAATAGCAGTGTGTTCAAATACTTATTTTCCTCACTGTACATACAGTCAGGTCCATAAATATTGGGACTAACTTCTTATGTTTTTGGCACTATAAACCATCATGAAATAAAACTATGTAATTAAACTGCAGACTTTCAGCTTTAATTTGAGGCTATTTTTCATCCTGCTGCTTTTGTCAACAATCACATCATCAATAAAAACAAAGGAACCAGTTCCATTGGACGAGACAAGCCCATGCCATGATGCTGCACCACCATGTTTTACTGATGAGGTGGGATGTTTCCTTTCTTTCTCCATACTTTTCTCTTCCCATCACTCTGGTACAAGTTGATCTTTATCTCATCTGTCCTAGGATGTTGTTTCAGAACTGCAAAGGTTTTTGTTACATGTTTTTTGGCAAACTCTAATCAGCCTCCTGTTTTTGAGGCTCACCAGTGGTTTACACCTTGTGGTTAATGGTCTGTATGGTGAAGTCGCACATTTTATTGCAAAATTAGAAAATGATTTCAAAATACGGTTTTATTAAGTTAAAATGTTGAAAATGATGAATTATAGGGATGTAACAATTCACACAAGCCCCGATTCGATTCGATTTCCAATTTTAAGTTCCCGATTTCGATTTTTTCAGATTTTTTTTTTTTAAGAAAAGAATATGACTCACTCATACCAATGTTTCTTTTGTTTTAACATCTGCATTTTGTCCTTGTAACAAACTGCAACTGTCTCAGTAAGAGAAGTTTACATTACAAAAAATTAAGACATGAAAATGAACTATAATAATTTTTTGACATGTTTTCAGCATAAATAAGATGTGTAGCAAAGCAAACATTTTGAGATTATATTTATTTTACCAAACATTTTTGTTGTTGTTTGCAGTTTGAACATAATACTACCATTTAGAACTAATTTTACAGTGCAGTTTTGTTCACCCTCGAACGCCCCACAGCCTCACGTGCAGCCTTTGTAAACAGGAAAAAGACATGACAGCTCCTGTAGGTATTGGATTATTTGACAAACAGACATTTGATGAGGATTTCAGCAGAATCAGAGCAGGTTGGTCAGATGTTTGTCAGTTTACTACGGTGGCCAAGAAGGGTCACAACAAATACAAACGCCACAACAAAAACAAATGCTAAAACAAATACAAACGCCACAACACAACAACTTTGAGCCACAACACAACAACTTAACGAAAGCCACAACACAACAACTTAACGAAAGCCACAACACAACAACTTAACAAAGCCACAACACAACAACTTAACTAAAGCCAAAACACAACAACTTAACGAAAGCCACAACACAACAACTTAACGAAAGCCACAACACCACAACTTAACTAAAGCCAAAACACAACAACTTAACGAAAGTCACAACACAACAACTTAACGAAAGCCACAACACAACAACTTAACGAAAGCCGCAACGGAAGTGACCGGTCAAAACGGAAGTGACCGCAGCCAGAAATGATTAGCACCTAAAAACACTGTTACAGGCTTTATACATTGTAAAGCGGATCAAATTAGCTTCACTAGAGAGCCACGAATTCTTTGCTGCTCAAACGAGGGATTCCAGGAGGAAAAGTTTATTTATTAATAGCTAAAGGCTTGTGGAACTGCAGCTATCATTAAGCCAGTGTGGCAATACCAGTTTTTATTAACTGTATTTTATACCTTTTATTAAATATAAGCACTGTAAATATGAAAACGGGCAGCAGAGGGCGCTAGCGTTTAAATAGTATAAAAGCGACCCTGGTTCACACTTCCTGTGTCTCCTCACTGGCGTCTTTCAGCCTGGTTGGGCTGGGCCCAGGGTTGTGCGTGCGGTTTTCCACAGGTCCAGCATCACGGGTGGTTGAGAGCCTCAACGCGCACCACTCCATGGCGTCCATTGCTTGTTCTCGGTGCATGGTTGCTCGGGGTCTGCTGGGGCCCTCCTGTGACGGAACTCGGGGGCTATCAAAGCACCGAGCCGGCCGAGAAGGGCTAGATGTGGGCGTGCGACGGTGGACCTAACCACGCTGCTGTCTTGTTTCTTCTTGTCTTGTTTCCTCCCTGTTGTTTCGTATAAACTGAAAAGCTAATGGAAAAACAACGTGAACTGTGAACCAACTGAAAGCTATGTTAACGCTGTGAAATGACCCGAAACGTGTGTCAACTAAAGTACAAAGAGAAACCAACGTGAAACGTAGAAATAAACTAAACTGATGTACAAGGAACATGCTGCCTCTGTCCTTATGGGTCGAACCTGTGTGCCTTAAAGCACATCTTTTTCCAGTTTACACTGGATGGCGTTGTCAGGCTTTTATTTATTTTATATATCACTCGTCATGTCACACCAGCTTTAGCCGCCTCACCCGACGTACTTTATTTCAATTCATGTACTGCCCACGGACGTATATTTGCATAGTCTGTGATCACAAACAACGCACAAGAACCAGTTTTAATAAACTATCTTCAACAGAAGACTTCCAACTGACGCGTTATTGATGTAACCGGACTATTACGATGTTGTATAGATACATAAGCCTGATTTGAAGCCTAACACACATGCCTCTGGATATATTTCACATATGTACAGTATATTTATATTTCACTGTCGCCAAACTGATCGAATTCATGAGACTAAACGGGTCTAATCGATGTGGCTTTCTGTGGCGCAGCTGTGCGTCAGGACGCACGGGTTGTGGCCGCTCCACAGCAGCATCTCTCCCCATAAACTGACTAAGCACGGGCACATGCCTCATATCAGAGGGGAACGATACGCGCCTATGGGTCAGCCATGTGTGTAGGTTTGCATGGGGAGAATACGGCATGGTCATGTGCAGATCTTTTCATTGTGAAGATCTTCCACAAAGGTTTTACACATGCGGCTTTAGACTCGTAGAGAGGACGGGCGAGCATTACAACAGTATTGAATGGTCAAATAACTATTTGCGGAGATCTTCACAATTTCGGATTGCAACTGAGCTACAGTCCGTTTAATGGAGTTTATTTGTGCATACGAGTTCAGCGGAAAGATGTCTGTCAATTTAATAGGTCAAATGTTTTACTCCAACGAAGCTATCAATAATTTGTCACTTGCACAAAGTTAGTAAGACGCAACAGATCTCTCACCGTGCGGTCGCCATGAGCGCGGACCTCTTTTATGCACCACTGGATATGGGCAACTTCGCGCAGCAAGTCCCCAAGAACTGCTCCAGGTAAAGGACACCAGCCTCCCACTGTCCACGAAAGCACCAGAGCACCTGCTCCTCCCCGTGCAGCTCGGTCTTTATGGGGCAAACGTGAACTTTTGTCCTCAACTCGTGCACCTGCACCGACCGACTGAATCTACCATTTTCCAGACTCAGATGCGCCTCTTTACAGAATTATCTTTATCTAACATTTAGAACATTATTTAATAACTATCAATAAAATATGTTGATTATCTTAACATTTAAAAACTTCAAGTTTAAAAAGCTTAAATGTCATGTCAAAGGGGCTGCAGCATTAGCCTGCAAAATTAAAGAATATGCCTGCTATCACATGACGCACACACAGCTTGAAGAATATAGCCCATCTTATGCAATCTACAGTTCAACAGAAAGCGTTTATAACAAAATGCTTAATTATTTTTCTCTTGTTTCATAGGAACAGGCCTCGCCATTACGCACACGCTAAATGGAGGCGGAATTTCGAACCCCATGTTGTTAGGCTTATCTTGTTGGTTTAGTTTACTAAACGATTGAAGTAAATAGCTGATGAATTCTTATACTTTTATGGTAGCTGAATTTTGCGCGTGCCATGCTCTGTGCGTCTTTGGTTTGTGGATGGGAATACAACATTTAGGCCTGTGTGGGGGCATTGGAACTTGTCTAAAAGTTGAAGTCTTGGCATTGAAGACTTCCATTTGATAGACAGACGGTACTTTTGCTATTGCGCGCTCACACCTGTAGCTTGCCCTGAGTGACCCATTATATGTGGAGCAGCCGCCAGCCGTGCGTCCTGACGCACAGAAAGCCACACCGATTAGACCCGTTTAGTCTCATGGATTCGATCACAGTTTTTCGACAGTGAAATATACATATATAAATATACAGTACTGTACATATGTGAAATATATCCAGAGGCATGTGTGTTAGGCTTCAAAACAGGCTTATGTTGTAGAACAGCTACAACATCGCAATAGTCCGGTTACATCAATAACGCGTCAGTTTGAAGTCTTCTGTTGAAGATAGTTTATTAAAACTGGTTCTTGTGCGTTGTTTGTGATCACAGACTATGCAAATATACGTCCGTGGGCAGTACATGAATTGAAATAAAGTACGTGGGGTGAGGCGGCTAAAGCTGGCTTAATGATACAAGCCATTAGCTATTAATAAATAGACTTTTCCTCCTGGAATCCCTCGTTTGAGCAGCGAAGAATTTGTAGCTCTCTGTAGTGAAGCTAATTTGATCCCTTTACAATGTATAAAGCCTGTAACAGTGTTTTTAGGTGCTAATCATTTCTGGCTGGGGTCACTTCCGTTTTGTCCGTTACTTCCGTTGCGGCTTTCGTTAAGTTGTTGTGTTGTGGCTTTCGTTAAGTTGTTGTGTTGTGGCTTTAGTTAAGTTGTTGTGTTGTGGCTTTCGTTAAGTTGTTGTGTTGTGGCTTTCGTTAAGTTGTTGTGTTGTGGCTTTAGTTAAGCTGTTGTGTTGTGGCTTTAGTTAAATTGTTGTGTTGTGGCTCAAAGTTGTTGTGCTGTGGCGTTTGCATTTGTTTTAGCATTTGTTTTTGTTGTGGCGTTTGTGTTTGTTGTGACCCTTCTCGGCCACCGTAGTTTACGATCTTTGGTAAACTTCTGTCAAAATGCTAAACTCTGCGTTAGCCACTAACGCTAATCTCGTAGCTGCTAACTTTACCTGCGTCTGCTGCTTCAATACCTACACGTGTATGTGTTTACATGGTGTGGCGTGTGTTGGGGGTGAGAAGGGTGGAGGTGTGGAGCTTGTCTTGAGAAAAAGTTAACGTCCTTAGAAACAACGAGCTATGTTCCGGTCTATTTCGGTCACGCAGAATGGAGTAGCTGAGGGTGGCTTTAAAATCGATTATTTTATTATTTACATTGATTCACATTTTACGCATATTAAATCGATTTTAAATCGATTTTTGATGAATCGTTACATCCCTAATGAATGATGAAAATAAGGCGTTATTACAAAATGTGGCTCTACAATCCAGTATATCACCACACTAGGAGTCGAACAGATTGTGTTCCCATTGGGCCCACCCACTGAACGGACACATGAACCCCTGCCCGGTGTGATAATCCTGAAAGAAGTTCATGGAAGACCAAAGAAAGCAATGCGGAACTGTAAAACGTTTCCCATTTCCATTATCTTTTTATTTTCATGTTTTTCCAGCCGTGCTCATCATCTGTATCTCCCTCCATTCAGTCGGTCAGGCTCACTACAGAGAGAGCACCCTAATTGTTATTTGGGAGCCACTGGAAAGAGTCACTGAGGTAAGCCGCTTTTCTTTGACAGGCACAGAAACAGAGTCATTAGATAGAGCAGATGCTGTCTGCAACAGCTGGGCCGGTAATATGCTCCTTGGATATACCCCCATCTCACAGTGGGTCTTTAAAAGTCTGGTTTGGCCTGTACCTGATATGATAAACAGTCCGAGGCAGGAGACAGAGCTGTTTACACAGACAGCAGACTGCACCATCAAAAGGAACACTTGAATCATCAAAGTCTTCCTTCTGCAAATATCCTTTTAGATTGATTTTATATTAGTTGCCCAATACAAATGTATTAAGTGCGTAAAGATCTTGTTTGTATTTTTGTAGTCATTTAAATGATTGTACATGTTATACATGGCTCAATTTCTATATACAGTACTTGCACTTGCAGCCAGCGCAAAGACCCCATCTACAAGCATGTCATTGGAACCAAACCAAAATCTGAGTGCTGAAATGACCAAGCCTGCTATGGAGCTACTACAGCTGTATAATGAGTAAGTTTTTTATTTTTATTTTTATTTATTGGTTTATTTGGTCAGTGCATGTTAATGAAGATTCATGGTTAAACACGCCACAACCGCTTGTAGCCTTGGGCTATTTTCCATCCGTCGACCCCCATGCGCACTCTCAAACACACTCTCATTCATTCTGGCCTATTGTACATGTTTTTAGTGGTAGGGGAAACTGGAGTACCCGAAGGAAACCTACACAGACACAGGGAGAACATGCACAGGTGGGAATCGAACCCGGGACCTTCGAGCTGTGAAGCACAAGCGCTAACCGCTTAGTTAGTAATACGTTTGTGCATCCTAATCAAATGTGTGCGTCTGCATTCATATTCATGAGTTAAACCATTATGTAGACACGTTTTGGGCGTTCAGCCCTTCATCAGACGTCGATAATGTGTGTAGCAAGATGAGTGGTGATGGTACATTTTAGCAGGATTCAAATTAAATAAAACTAAAAGACAACGCCACCGGAGAGAAGGCTCCGGACCTCTAGAAAGGCTCGTATGGTTCGTTCATTGATAGAGGACAGAAATACATATATATACATGACATTTATTTATCACATTTGTTTCCTTTAATATCTTTCGTTCACATTTCCATTATTTTGCGATCTCGGGAATCGTTCAGTCCATAGTTTAACATTTGGTTTTCAGTTTAAAGAAAAGGTCCATACAAAACGGACACTAAAGGAAAAGAAAAAAAACAAGGCAGCAGGAGAACAAAAAGCAGCAGGGATATGACCAAACCCCTCGACCTATAAATTAAAGATAATGTTAGACTGTAACATAAAAGAAAGAAAATGACCGTAATGCTAGCTGGCTCCTACCGTCGCACGCCCGCACGAGCTACTCAGCCATCCCGGTGCTTCGATAGTGCTCACACCGCACCCCAGCAGACCCCGGAATGCGTTCACAAACTGTCCCTCTGCCAATCCTACACTCCTCTCTGCCCCACTTCAGCAGTGACGTTTGTTTCACAAAATAAGCATGCACAACTAAAGTGACGCCCCTCCCCCAAAGAGGAATAAAAAAATACTTCACCTCCGCGACCCCGTTCATATCGTTCACTGTAAAGACTCATTCAAAAGAGCCGGATCGTTCACGATCGACACATCTTATTGGCGCCCCGTCCTTTCGGCGCCCCTATGAAAGGCATATATTGCGTATGCCGTTTTTGTGCCACTGCTGCAGGTAACAGGTGACGCTTGTGCTCACTACTTGAGCCCAGTCCCTGATTGGTTAACAAGGCGTATATGAACGCACGTGTAGATTGTGATTACTTAAGTGCTTGAAGCAGTGGGCGGGGCATCCCTGCTCTGTACCGCGCTGTTCTCACTGGTTTTGACGCGTGTTTATCCTCATCTGCTCGCATTTGCTACGCTTCATACGCGCGGACGGCTTTGCTTACATTTAGAAGCGCGTCGAAGCACAGCTACATAGGGTTAACATGGAAGTTGGTGGTGTGTCAGCGTTTGGTCTGTACGCACCTTTATGCGTCCGAATGTTTTTTGTTGTTGGTTTTTTTTCTAAAAAAGCGGCCCTCGGTACTTCTTTTTTAAACAAGTTCCACAATTATGTCATCAGAGGATGTTCTTCCTGCGACAGCTGAGGAAACTTAAGCTGCCAACCAAGATGTTGTTGCAGTTCTACACGGCCATCATCGAGTCCATCCTCACCTCCTCCATCACCGTGTGGTATCCCGGCGCTACAGAACGGGACAAGTATCGACTTCAGCGCATTGTACATGCTGCTGAGAAGGTGATTGGCTATGAGCTCCCATCTCTCCAGGACCTGTTCAACTCCAGGACCCGGAGGTATGTGGGTCAGATCACAGCTGACCCCTCTCACCCTGGACATAGACTATTCACCCCTCTCCCCTCAGGCAGGAGGCTACGGTCTGTCCAGACCCATAAATCCCACTACTTGAACAGTTTTTTTCCCCTCCGCCATCAGACTCATGAACTATAACAAGACCCAAATATAGCCGCAAAGCGGCGATTATCGGCCCTCGCCGACCGCCCTGCCTAAAGCAAGGGGGCGCTTCGCGCCCTTTTGCCTCCCTCAATCTAAAATTACAGTATTGCTACTGCCTTTATGTTTGTTTTTAACGTTTTTCCCAAGGGTCTTAGTTTTAGGATTTTTGGAATGCGCTGACGCGCACGCCGCGCTCAATTTTGACATTATACAGAAAAAAATTAGTATGAATTTGTATCACACTATATCTGCAAACTGAAGCATATTTTTACATTTTACTTAGGGCTGCGGCTGCGCTGCAGAACATCCACAAAGGTTATCCAAGTACTTTGGATAACCTTTGGTTCCTCACTTCTCGCTGAATTATGGAGTTTAACTTTTTTCCATCAGAATAAAATGGGAAGTTCTGGTCATCGCTACGGCAACACCGTGAAAAATATGGCATGGGTGTAATTGACTTTTCTGATCAGAACGACCAAACAGAATTTTGTGCCAAATTATTTTAATTTTCGTAAAACTAAAATTTGTACTCTCCATATAATTCCTATAGGGGGCGCTATCGCGCCCAATTTGAATTTTGCCAAATGAAAGTGTTTAGGACTGTGACTTTAAGAACTGATCGGGCTTCATATGTGCGAATGGGAGCCATTTTTTTGTTTGCGAAAAATCTCAAAATACTTCGTACAGTTTGCGGCTTCGCCGCATAAAAACCGTAAAACTTAGAAAAGTAATTTGGATAACTTTTAAAGTTCTACTTCTCAAGATTATTTTCCACCCAAAATTAGCTCGTTCCGATAAACGCTCTAGGAGGGGATACATTTTGCACAAAGTGAAAAATAAAGGCGGTTTCCCGCTTCGCGGGCTGTCATCCAAAATGGCCGACACCCAATATGGCGGACGGCGTTGCCGTAATAATATTTTTGCTCAACTTGTCATGATGCACGAAGAAAAGTCGCCCCAGGGGGGGCGTGGTTAAGATGCACACGCAGTAGTTTGCCTCTGCAGTAACTCCGGTGAAAACGGCAAGATTTAACTCAAATTCTGCTTTTGTTTTTAATCCAAATTGACAAAGCTTGGTCAAATATACCAGACTATCACTCTGGGTGAGTTACACTCTGTTAAAACATAGATAACAACGACTATGACCAAGACACGAAGAGGGAAGCAATCAGAGTCACCTGCTGCCACAAACGAGCTCGAGGCTGGCGCTGAGATGGCCTCGGCAACTATGGAGAAGTTGCTGGATAAGATACTCGAGTCTATGAACAAACGCTTTGATATGCTTGAGGAGAAGCTTGAATCTCTCACAACTAAGCAGGCGGAATTGACCAACAAATTGGAGGACATGGAACTGCAAGGTTCTGACCACAAGCGCCGTATTGAAGCGCTCGAGCAAAAATTGACTGAAACACAGAAGATCAACGAGAAACTTGCAGCTAAAATAGACGACCTGGAAGGGCGCTCAAGACGTAATAACATAAAAATAGTCGGGATACCAGAGCAAGAAGAAAAGGGAAGACCTACGGATTTCGTTACGGACTTGATACCGAAGTTGTTTGGAGCGAATAACTTTTCCAAGCCAGTGGTGGTGGACCGGGCGCACCGTGTTCCACTCGCCCGCAACGGTGACGGTAAGCGCCCCAGGAGCATCATCGCAAGGATACACTTCTACCAGGACAAGGAGCTACTTCTTCGACTGAGCCGAGACCAGGAGCTAATCTACAACGGCCTGCGCGTGTTCGTGTTTCCAGACTACACTGCCGAGGTGACAGCGCAAAGACGTGCCTTTCGAGAGGTAATGAACATATTGCGGGAGAAGGAAATCAAGTTTACACTGCGGTTTCCAGCTCGCCTGCATGTGGAGTACAACGACCAGGTCTTTACCTCTCCTACAGACACCAAGACTTTCATTATGAAAGATCTAAGTGGCTAACCATCACTAATGTTAGGTCTGCCAGACAAGGTTATAAGGAGGAGCATAAAGCAGAATGTCACTTTTCACCCAGGTTTATTTCACCGGAGGATGCAGGAGATTTAAAAAACACTTCGCTGCCGAGCTACTGCTTGGGGCAGTGAACGCAACTACTAGCATGCGCCCTGCGCCTGACTATGGGGGTGGGGGGCTTTGGGACTGGGGAATCAGGATGAACTTCGATCAACACAACGTCTTATGGACAACATCACAATGGAGATCTCATTCCAAAAAATTGGCTTATACACGATGGGGACGGAGGGAGGGGGAACAGTGGGGTGTGAATGTTGTGTGTGTGTGAATCTGGGTTTGAATGTGGAGGAGAGAGGTGCACAATCATATTTCAACTTACCAATTACTAAGGTTTTTCATGTAAAGATAAAATATCCTAAATCACTATAATGTCAACCTGTAAGAAAAAAGTCACACTAGTTTCATGGAATGTCAGGGGGTTAGCTAAAAATATCAAAGCAGGGAAGGTTTTTTCATACTTAAATTCATTAAAAGCAGACGTTCTATTCTTACAAGAAACACATCTCTGTAAAGACAGTCAACACAAACTCAAAGCTAGCTGGATATCACAGGTTTATCATGCACCCTTTACTACACAAGCTAGGGGCGTAGCCATCTTATTTCATAAAAATGTGCCTTTTATACTTGCATCAAAAATAATTGATCCTAATGGGAGATTTGTTTTATTAAATGGTCATATTACAACTTACCCAGTAACATTTCTGAATATCTATGGACCAAACACCGATGATCCCAATTTTTATCATAGAGTTTTCGGTTTACTTCCTGATGATAGATCCTCTCATATCTACATTGGTGGTGATTTTAACTGCCTTCTAGATCCCACTTTAGATAGATGGTCATCCAAATCTCATGTAATTGCTAATTCAACTAAAACAATCAATAATCTTATGAGATCAAGAAATATCATAGACATATGGAGAACAAAGTATCCTGATAAAAGGGAGTATTCATTTTACTCCGCTGTACACAACTCTTATACTAGAATTGATTACTTTTTAGTGGAAGCCTCTGCCCTCTCCAATATCAGTAACCCTGAGTATCACAGTAGAGCCATTTCAGATCACAGCCCTGTGAGTCTGCAGATCCAAACTGATCTTCCTAAAATTAAACAAAAATGGAGATTCAATCCACAATTATTATTATATCAAGATTTTAAAATGTATATGAATAAGATTATCCAAGATTTTCTGGAGGTGAATGATAACGGAGAGGTCTCAGACTCTACTCTGTGGGAAGCCCTTAAGGCTACTGTGAGAGGATATATCATTTCATTTGAAAGCTCAAAACGAAAAGAAACAAGGAAAAGGCAGAAAGAATTAGAAAAAGAAATAAAACGGATGGAAGTAATTCATATCAATTCCCTCTTGCAGTCTGACTACAATAAGTTACTGAAATTGAAAAACGAATATAACTCTCTTCTTCACGAGGAGGTATCCAAACTTTTATTACAAAATAAACAAAAACACTTTGAAATATCGGATAAACCCCAAAAACTTCTGTCTAGACAGCTTAAAGGAGATCAAGCCAAACTGCTATTCACAAAATATGCTCAAAAACAGGGGAAATATGTACAGATTTACAGGATATTAATAATGTCTTCAAAGACTTTTATGCAGAACTTTATAAATCTAATTCAGCTACATTGGATAATGACTTAAGTGATTTTTTTACTACAGTAACTCTACCTCAATTGAGTCCAAATCAGCAGAATTCTTTAGACAATATTATTACCATTGAAGAACTTGTAAGGGCATTGAGATCTTTCCCCGTGAACAAGAGTCCTGGTCCGGATGGATTTGGAGCGGAGTTCTATCAAGCTTTTAGTGAAATACTGTCTCCTATACTACTTAGAATGTTAAATGACTCTTTCTCAAACAACAAACTCCCAAGTTCCTTGTATGAAGCCCATATATGTGTAATACCGAAAAAGGGGAAAAACCCACTTGATCCAGCCAATTATAGGCCGATCTCCTTGCTCAATCTAGACCATAAAGTTCTAACTAAGGTTCTTGCAACAAGACTAAGCAACCACATAACAGAAATTATCCATCCGGACCAAGTTGGTTTCATTCCAAGCAGGCCTTCATTCGGTAATGTGCGGAGGTTATTGAATTTATTGTACTCAGACTGCATAGAGAATAAAAAGGCAGCCGTCTTGACTCTGGATGCTCACAAGGCTTTTGATTCAATTGAGTGGGCTTACCTATTTCATGTTCTCAAACTATTTGGGTTTGGAGAAAATTTCATAAAATGGGTGAAAATAATTTATTCTGCACCAAAATCATATGTCCTAACCAACAATATGGTATCGGACAGTTTTCAATTGCATCGTGGAGTGAGACAAGGCGACTGCCTTTCTCCCTTACTTTTTAATTTGGCCCTAGAACCACTGGCTATTGGTTTAAGAATGAACCCCAATATTAAAGGATTTCCAGTGGGCGCGTCAGAGAGTCTCATCTCACTTTATGCAGATGATGTACTTGTTACACTTACTGATCCAGAAATTGCATTACCACTTCTTTTAAAACATGTAGACTCTTTCGGCAGAATATCTGGTTATAAAATAAACTGGTCCAAAAGCGAGCTTATGTTTTTGGGAGAAAATGTTAAAATCAGTCAGAACCCTATTAAAGTCGCAGAAAACTATATATCTTATCTCGGTTTGAAAATAGCTAAGAATTATGAATCATTATTAAAATTGAACTTTACTGAAGCCTTTGAGAAACTTAAAAGGTGCATTGAGTATTGGAAGACCCTACCCCTCTCCATGTTAGGTAGAGCGAATGCTATCAAAATGATCACCCTGCCAAAATTATTTATCTTTTTCAAAACCTACCAATTCTCATTCCTGCCGATTTTTTCCAAAAACTCGAATCTTTAGTTCTAGATTTTGTGTGGGGATATAAAAAACACAGAATATCAAAAAAGCACTTATTCAGATGCACAGAGGAGGGGGGACTGGGACTTCCAATGTTCAAAAATTATTACTGGGCATCAAATCTGAAAGTGTTGACTTATTGGAAGATGGGGTTCCCAAACAATGAATCACTTAAATCTGCTCCTTTGTGGCTGAAATTGGAACTGCAGTCATTAATTAAACCTTACACATCATTGTTATCTTTACTTTTTACTAAACCAGTCTCTCCTATTAAATCAATAAGCCGCAGTATAGTGGTGAGAAATTCAATAAAAATTATATCCCAAATTAAAAAACTATTTAATATTCCCAATATAACTATGTATTCACCAATATGCCACAATCATGCATTTATTCCATCTATAACAGACAGAACATTTCTTTATTGGCACTTAAATGGGATTAAATGCATAAAAGATGTTTACCTAGAGGGCAGTCTTGCGTCATTTGAGCAATTGCTAAGTAAATTTAATCTGTCCCAATCCAGTTGGTTTCGGTATTTGCAGCTCAGGAAATTTATTGAGGATAATTTATCAAGTTCTCAGTTGTTAAATGAAAAGCATCCTCTCTTAGAAATACTTAACTTATCACCCACAAGCAAAAAGCTTATTGCTAAATTTGCCAGTTGTTTCACTGTACCCATCACATCAGCAGACGGTGTTAAAAAAGCATGGGAAAAGGAACTAAGAACAACAATACCGAAACAACAATGGGAACGGACACTCTCTCAAGTTCACAATTGCTCAATTAACAGCAGACACAGGCTCATGCAGTTTAAAGTGATTCATCGTTTCTATTACTCCAAAGTTTCTTTACACACATTTTATCCTGACGTATCTCCATTATGTGATAAATGTAAATCAGCTGAAGGATCACTGTCGCATTCGTTTTGGGAATGTCCTATTATTCAACCATTTTGGTCCAGCATCTTCTTTTTTTACTCTGGGGTATATCAGCGAAACCTTGTCCCTGACAGGGATATGGTTCTGTTTGGGTGGTCTTCAGAAACACAAAATCTTTCACAGCATATTAGGGTTGTGTTGCTTCTTGGGACTGTTCTGGCTAAAAAACTCATTCTCAAAGAGTGGAAAACCTCATCTGCACCGAACTTCAGGAACTGGCTAAATGAACTTGTGAACGTAATGACTCTTGAAAAAATAAGATTTATAAACTCTACAAATATGAACAAATGGGAAATAACTTGGAATCCTTTATTGAAATATATTGAATCATAACCTGTAGGCATTTTTTTAAACATTTTTTTTACATATAATAATAATTTATTTTATTTAGTTATTTTTCCCTTTTTTTTCAATTTTCAATTATATTTTCTTATTTTTACATTGCATCTGCCTTTGTAAGATGGTCTTAAATAATCTTGTGATACAATACTAATACCGTGATACTTCCTGATAGCTATGGAGATGATATTTTTTCTTTTTTGTTTTGTTTTTCTCTGTCTTTTTTAATGTGAACGGCTGAGCAATGTTCATCCACCTTGCTGTGGACTGGATCGTTAGCCGATCCTGAGCCAGTGCAGGATGGATGGATATATATAATATCCAAGTATCTTCTCAAATAATGTTTGTATATTACTGTAAACCTTTAGTCTGGAATCTTGATTGCACCTCTCTCCTCAAGTATGTATGTCTGCGTGGCTGATAGGATGTATGCGTGTGTGAATGCAACAAGGGTGTGAGTGATCAATGTGATTTTAACTGTAAAATTCAATAAATATATTTGAATATAACTTGTCATGATGCACGTCTGTACCGATTTTTATGATTCGACGACAAACTTCATTTTTGGCCAAGTCCTATCTCGCGCCACTATTTTCAAATTCTAAATTTGGAAATAGTCAAAAGTTGCGTCGGATCGGGTTTGAATTTTGGGCCAAAATCTGTGACTTTTCGTCGATGTTCACTGGGTGAAAATTGCGACGGTGCGAAAGAAAGAAAGAAAGAAAGAAAGAAAGAAAGAAAGAAAGAAAGAAAGAAAGAAAGAAAGAAAGAAAGAAAGAAAGAAAGCGAAAAAACAATGTTCCCGCTTACGCGGGTACCATAAACTATATATTTTCGGAAAGCGCTCACACATTCCTACCTCATGGTAGAGGTCCTGACCCAGGGCTCTCAGTCGCCCATTGACTTTTATGGGCTCTGTACAATTACAATGTTGATTTTTGCATTATATATGTATGTGTATATATGTATATGTATATGCATGTATATATGTATGTGTTTTGCCGATCGTTTTCTTAAACTGTTGCCATGTTTGCAGTTTCTAGCAAACATTGTCCATAGACTAACATTAGACAGAAACATTAGAAATAGTGGAGAAAAGAGCTGTGGATCAGCTCTGTTAGCTGCTGAGTCACTGCTGGTAAATACACTAATATAAAAATGGAATTGAATGTTTCAAAATACATTGGTTCTAACTGTGAATTTGATGCGCGAAAAATGATGATCTCCATACACCAGTTCAATAATACCCATATTTTACCCAGACAGAGGCACTCCGTTTCCATTCTGTTTCACTTATAAATAGAAATTCACAGGTTTAGTAATACTATAACCAAGAGAGACACCCGAAAATGCACCAAATTACAAGCAAATTATGTTTATAATACTAAAAATCTTCTGGTGGTGCACTCCTAGACCAGCCCCTCAATATAAAACTTCATTATGTTCTCTTTTCACTTCTTGTCTTTGGTGTAGAGAGTAGCTTCCTGCATTCCCTGCGAATGTGTCTTTCTCAGGGCTGTAGCCAGACCACATGCCCCATCATAATTAAGCTGTGCCCCAGTGTAATGAGGTATACTTTAGTTTGTGTATTTAACTTAAAGTGCAGCAGAATGGAGCCTTTTTTTAAACAATCCAAACCATTAAGGTTTTGCTGCACCTTTTATAAGTTGGTCAAATAAATAATTGGTTTTATTTGTTGCCGGTTTTACATACTGAGATGATTTTTTTATTCATAATTTTATTTATAATATCGTGGGCTCTTTGTCTGTTAAAATGCACCAAAATGCAGGAAGTAATTATCTTGTTGCAACGTCTATTTAAGTTTTGGATTGATTTACAGTCTTCGAGCTTTGGAACAATCCTGCATTCAGTGATAAAAAAATAAAAAGACGGTGATATGGAAGGATGCCCTGCGGTGAAGTACTCCATTTAAAAAAAAATCAAAGTTGGCAAGTCTGTACAGTCTGAGGGGAAAATGAATCAAAAAGTGATCAACGCCAGCTCTATCGTTTTAGTATCTAAACGATCCAACCCTGAATAATCCTGAAGCACACGCACTGAAAGAGGAAACAGGAGGAGACGAACACACACTGAGTCCTAAAGAAGAGACAATACACACACAGAGTCCTAGAGAGGAGACGAATACACACACACTGAGTCCTAAAGAGGAGACGAATACACACACACACTGAGTCCTAGAGAGGAGACAAGTACACACACAGAGTCCTAGAGAGGAGACGAATACACACACACTGAGTCCTAAAGAGGAGACAAATACACACACTGAGTCCTAGAGAGGAGACGAGTACACACAGACTGAATACTAAAGAGGAGACAAATACACACAGACAGAGTCCTAGAGAGGAGACGAATACACACAGGCAGAGTCCTAGAGAGGAGACGAATACACACAGACTGAATACTAAAGAGGAGACAAATACACACAGACAGAGTCCTAGAGAGGAGACGAATACGCACACTGAGTCCTAGAGAGGAGACAGGAGGAGTCTGAGATTTATTTTCTTTGTATTATTATAGGTTATAGCCTATTTGTTTGTATTTGCCTGCAAAGTTCAGCTATTTTTACTAAATATTAATTATTAATTATGTAACAACTTCCCTCTTCAGCCCAAACACCCAAACCACCAGTTTTCATGTCAACAATATCAATGAAGAAAACATAATTTACTACATTTTAGCTGTTTAGGCATTTTAGCCAGCAAGCTAAGCTAAGAAACAAGCGCTGCGTTCTTTGCATCATGATGAAGTGCATTGTGGGGAATATACTTCACTGAAGACTGCACCACTCCTCACTCACTCAAAGTGCGATGCAAAGAGCATGTCAACGTAAGTGCCAGTATTGGGACAGGGCCTAGGGTACGGATGTGATCTCTACTCCAATTGTGTGACAAAAAACAGCGGTGATATCTGTATGGAAGCTCGTTTCCGCCATGTTTAAAAATAAAAGGGTTTTAATTACGAGATTTAAAGTCAGAATTCTTTGTTTACACAAATTACGACTTTAAAACTCTTGCTACGAGTTTAAATCTCGAAATTACGACTTTTAAAGCTCAAAATTGTGTGTTTAAATCTCATACTATGAGTTTAAAACTCGCAATGACAAGTTTTTAAGATCGGTGATCATAGACGTCGGAACGGGGAGGCAACAGTGACGTTAGAGCACAGCCACAGCGCAGATGTAAACAGTCAGAGTCATGGAGGATTATCATCATGTTGTGAACCGGAGCTACAGCAGCTCTGGGACTTTTACAAAGACTCACGTCAGTGTTTCTGTTACACTGAGCTGGGCTTGTTGATTTTGTAGCCCCTAGTTGGACACTTGTGCTTATTGAAGACAGACGCTTGACACCAAGCATCAGGCGCAGTGGACAGACAGTGTGTGATCATTGTTACAGTATATGGTTGTTTTATGTAGATGGTGGCTTAATTGACTTTATTTGTGCATATTTCTCATTTTCAATGATCGATCGGAGCTTTAGCTTGTAGCATTAGCTTTCTCCGGTGGGAATGCTCCGGGCATCATCAAGGCCCAAACACATTCCCAATGCAGATCCAGCCACTGAAATAAGTTTTCTTGTTGCCACTTTTAATCCTGGGTGTTTAGGTCAAAGAAACACTGATGTGTGTCTTTTTAAAAGTCCCAGAGCTGCTGTAGCCCCGGTTCACAACACGATAATCCTCCATGACTCTGTTTACTGTGACTCTGCTCCAACACCACTGTTGCCCCCCACTGTTCCAACATCTATGATCACGGATCTTAAAAACTCATAATTACGAGTTTTAAAAGTCGTAATTTCAAGATTTAAACTCGTAGTAAGAGTTTTAAAGTCATAATTTCACATTTTAAACTCGAAATGTGGTGTTTTAAACAAAGAATTCTGACTTTAAATCTCATAATTTGACTTCCTGTTGAGCTTTTATTTTATAAACATGGTGGAAACGGGCTTCCATATATCCGAGTATGATACTGTAGATTCAGAACCATGGGGGTCATTTACTAAACAAATCAAAAATGTTATGCAGCATTTTCTCATATTTAGGCTATATGTCATAGTTGGGGACCTTATACTGAAATATTTTGAACTGTAAATTAGGGGCAATATACCCACATACCCAGCTATTTTCCAGCTCGCATTTGCCATTCAGCCCCTGTCCTGATAAATGTGTAGCAGTGCAGGTTAATGTGCAAGTAACCTAATCTAATGTATTACATTATCTTGTGCTGACATACAAACAAGGGCACACGGGCTCCATCTACCTGTGAGCTGAGGAATTGGACAACCTAAAATCAAAGGCTGTTGGTGTTAGAGGAGGGAATTTGAAGGCTTAAACAAAGCCTGTAAGCCTATGGAAAATATAGCAAGCAGTGAGGGAGGATCACTCCACCTCGGCAAATGAAATACAACATGTAGAAAGAAAAGAAAGATATTGATATTGTTTAATATCATTCTTCAAACACCACATTTTAGATGTGATATTGATATATTACTAATGGTCATTTTGTTGGTCTGAGCCTGAAAAGAACTCCTGATTTAGGATGTGATGTGAACCACAAAATGCACAAAATTGCCCAATAGCATGATATATTGACAAACATAGACGTTCACCAAGGCGACGGTCCTGTTGGGGGGTTGCAGGTTCTATAATGTGATGATGTCACAGGACCCAGTGGGGGGCAAGAGCCAGTTTTTCCTATTAACAGCATTACACTTTCACAAGTCGTAGCTCAAAAGAAAATGTATGAATTACAAAAATGATAATTAATATCAGTCACTGGGTCCATAATCTCTCTGTACAAGACCACAAATGTACTAAAAAACTAAATAATTTTTCCTCCATATAATAGTATTGGCCATTAGAATGCTGTGATGTCACCTGCAACCCAGCAATATCCTACAGTCAGATGAACTTGTGAAGTTATCATTGTTGAACAAAATAACAGTTACTCTGCCAGTTTCTCCAAGTCACTTTGTCACCTTTAGGTTTCATTTGAGCAAAGTGTGGCCCCATCTGGAAAGTGGGAAATTTCACATTAGTGTGCGCGCTCGCCTCACAAAGGGGTGTAACAGAGCGCAAAGAGTCAATGTGCCACAGCGCACGGGGCCCTGGCCGGGGCTCACGTAAGTCCGATGGGTGGCAAAAAGGAAAGACAAAGTGATTTATTCTTATTTATTCTTTACGTCAGATGTACTGCAGAAAGGATGCGAGCGAGGATTCCTTGGGAGCAGGGAGACAAATGAATTCCATGGCAGATTCTTCATTCAAGTTGAAATGATACATTAAGCAAACACACGTAAAACTGATGAGGATAAGATTATGTGCATTATGAATTATCTTCTTTTTTTTTTTTTGCTGAAATTGAAAAGAATAAGCTCTGAGCTTTTTTGTTTTTCACCTACAAACCTGTTGTCAAAGAGTATTCTGAAACTAAGCCTTTAATAAGTGACCTAATGAAATGACAGTATAAGGGCAATCTAAATTTAAATCCATACAAAATCAATATAATATTTTGGTTCGATTCTTATAATCTGATTAAACATTTAGCTTGACACATTTTCTACAAAGTGTCTTTTGAAATGTATTTGAGCATGTTTAAGGGCTGAGATTGAAGCAAGTTTGTCCAACTGTTAAAGATTTAATAATGACCTGGTCGCCGCCTTTCACCCTGAGCTGTCCCGCGGGCCAAAAACCCTTTGAAAATGCCCCTTAATATAAAATCATGCTGTGCCACATATAGATATTGTGAGTGCTTACCTGGGCTGGAAGGTCTGCGTGGGTGAAGTGGATTGGCGCGGTGGTTGTTTTGCCCATATTGCCGAACATCAGAGAGCCAGTTACATGGATGTGGCCCCTCCTCTGACAAGAAGCAGAGTGTGTAGTGTGGCAGCCGACCAAGGGACAGACAAGCACCAGAGGGAGGGGTCTAGGGCCCCATTAGCCTCTGTTATGTTGCATCCCTTAAAGCCATTCTCATGTGTGAGAGAGAAGGAGATGGCATCAAAAGTTAGGTCAGCGCAGGGACAAAGGTGTGTTTGAATCCTAGGTTAAACTCATTGATGCACATCAGACATGTATTCATTATTTTACTGGAGCTGGATTCATTACCCATCACTAAGGTTCAATTTGAGAAAAACAAATCAACATTACAGCGTCTATATTCTTTCATATGAAAGGCTAATAATGATTGTTGTCATTATTGTTTGGTGTTGGCAATCTACTTCCTGCCCAGGGACTACAGTTGGAAACTATCTTAATTGCGAAAACTGGCACATTAACAAAAATGTTGATTATTGTGCATTGTCGCTGTTCAAATAAATGAATAGAATTTAAAAAATGGTATTGCTTTATAGGATAGGATTAGGGAGAGGATTGTAGAGATACGATTAGAGAGATAGGATTAGAGAGATAGGATTAGGAATAGGATTAGGGATAGGATTATAGAGAAAGGATTAGGGATAGGATTATAGAGAAAGGATTAGGGATAGGATTATAGAGATAGGATTAGGGATAGGATTATAGAGATAGGATTAGGGATACGATTATAGAGAAAGGATTAGGGATAGGATTATAGAGAAAGGATTAGGGATACGATTATAGAGAAAGGATTAGGGATAGGATTATAGAGATAGGATTAGGGATAGGATTATAGAGATAGGATTAGGGATACGATTATAGAGAAAGGATTAGGGATAGGATTATAGAGAAGGATTAGGGATAGGATTATAGAGATAGGATTAGGGATAGGATTATAGAGAAAGGATTAGGGATAGGATTATAGAGAAAGGATTAGGGATAGGATTATAGAGAAAGGATTAGGGATAGGATTATAGAGAAAGGATTAGGGATAGGATTATAGAGAAAGGATTAGGGATAGGATTATAGAGATAGGATTAGGGATAGGATTATAGAGATAGGATTAGGGATAGGATTATAGAGAAAGGATTAGGGATAGGATTATAGAGATAGGATTAGGGATAGGATTATAGAAAAGGATAGAAGGATTATAGAGAAAGGATTAGGGATAGGATTATAGAGAAAGGATTAGGGATAGGATATAGAGATAGGATTAGGGATAGGATTATAGAGATAGGATTAGGGATAGGATTTGGGATAGGATTATAGACATAGGATTAGGGATAGGATTTGGGATAGGATTATAAAGATAGGATTAGGGATAGGATTAGGGATAGGATTATAGAGATAGGATTTGGGATAGGATTATAGAGATAGGATTAGGGATAGGATTATAGAGATAGGATTAGGGATAGGATTATAGAGATAGGATTAGGGATAGGATTTGGGATGGGGTAGCATGGTAGTCGATAATAGTATAAAGACAAGAACACTTTATTAACATCTTTATATTATTTATTGTCTATTAATTGCTAATGCTTATTAATACTTAACGAGCACCGTTAATATAAAGTGTTACCAAATAAATTAATGTATTAGTCATGTTTATATCATAAAATAATGAAGGCTCTGAAAAGTTTTGCAAATCGGCCATATCCTGTTTGTTAGTGTGTTATTGCTACTAACAGTCCTGATTTAGTCCTGGTTTAGATCTGATGTAGACCTTAGACCTGTTTTAGTCCTGGTTTAGATCTGATGTAGACCTTAGACCTGTTTTAGTCCTGGTTTAGATCTGCCTGGCTCCTACTCCTATTTGTCATTGTACAAACAAACATACAATGAAACTGTGTTCAGGTGTTAGTCCTCAGCCGCTGTGGGCCCACCTGACCCGGAGGTCGGCGAAACCGTAGCACACAGAGGAAACCTGACTGGCTGCCTTCAGTCTCCTCTGATCCTCTGAAATACGACAGTCTACGACAGTCTTTCACCGTGTTATATTCTCCAGTGAACCTCCATTAGCCAGAATAATTGTAGGATAAAAGGCATGTGTGGCTTAGCTGTGAGTCTTGCCCGGACACCTCCTCGTTTGTCCGTTCCTTGTTTCCTGTAGCTCCTCTTGTGACGCCTCCACTGTGCAGCAGCTGTGGGGGCTCTTGGTGCTTCAGTGTGTCAGAAGAAGTCATTTGTAGGTCTCAAATGTGTTTTGCTCAAAAGCTGCTGTATGTTTACTTATAAAAGGTGCTTTATTTCAGGACCATTATGGACCTCACAATAACGTGGCAAAGATGTGCTACCCCTACGGGAGCTTTGCGGTCGGTACCAAGTAAGTACTGTTTAAAGGTAGCCAGCCCTAGGTCTAAATGACTCATGGTTAACAAAACCAGGACTTACGCAGGTCTAAACTAAGCCAAGTCCTAAAGTACAGTATAGGCAAACTGGATTCAGAGGCTCAGTGGCAAAAGGTGGAGGTTCCATCCTAGCTCTAACAGCCCTAGCGCTTACAGTGCTAACACTTCACCCCACATGGAAAAAACCTATATAAACATATATGTTTTGATATAGGTTTTGATATAGGTTTTGAATATATGTGACATATATCAAATTGGCCGTTTTCCTATATGTCATGTACATATAGGAAATATATGTGTGCATATATGCACACATGTATGTGTGCATATATGCGCACATACGTATATGCACACATATATGCACGCATATATGCACACATATATGTACATGACATATAGGAAAACGGCCAATTTTATATATGTCACATAAATATGTGTACATATATATATGTACACTTTTTTTTTAGTAAAATGATTAAAATCCATAGTTACTAGGCAACATAAATAAAAGCCCAAAATGTACAAATTTACATTATTTATTTACAATCAAATAGTACAAGAACAAAAAACTGAAAAAACTGAATAGAAAAAACAATATCTAAAATGGTAGTGTTTTAACCAAGATTAGTTAAAACACTACCATTTTTAAGATTGGTTGTTTTAACCAATAGATCGGTTGGACACCAACCAGATTGGTTAAATTTAACCAAACAAATGGAACCATTAATATTGGTTAATACTTCTGTGAATTTAATTCTAGTACCCAAATCAATTAATGTACCAACCAAGGTTATACCTCCAGTGCTGTTTGTCTTCCGACTGCAATTCAACAATAGTACACATATGTAAAACAATGTATAAGTGTAGTTAGGGTTGTTTGTTGGTTATAACACAAAAGGCAGTATCACAAACAGTTGTTTCAATAGACTCGTCATAGTTTGGCTTTAAGCAGTCAAAACAACCTCTGAACAATTTAAAGCAAACATCTTACATGTATGCAGTGACAATAAAATGTATTATTACTTGATTTGTCAATCTGGATGCTCATTGGTTTGAAACGCTATCACGTAAAACATTGTATAAAGATTACATTAACCCGGAGGTGAATGTCACTTCTGCACCACTGGAAGTGCATATTGATCGAGCTTTTATGCAGTTCTGCAAAAATATTTTATTGTTTTAGTGTCTGAATACGAGAGAGTCCAGAATCTGGTCAAAACCTAAACTTGTGGAAAAGTTAATGCAAACATGTTGCCTGTATCCGACTTTTGGACTGTTTTTGGTACTTATTGCCACAGCATAAACTCCAATACCACAATGTGATTTAAACAATCTTAACAACTTCCACAGTTCATTTACATATCCCTTTTTTTGTTTGTTTTTTTCAAAATTGCTTTTATAAGTCCCAGGAGTTCTTTCACCCTTGCAGTCAACACATCATATGGTGTGGTGATGCCATACACACCCTTCTGTAGGAATGTCCGAAGCAGGGAGTCCAGCAGGTAGATTACCTCCTCATAGAGGAGGCATTAGTCCTTGGCTGCCATCACTGTCTCCAATACTTGGGGCTGGCAGGTGATCCCCTCTCCACCTGTTTCCTTTGATTGGCAAAGGTCTGTCCCATGCTGGAATGAGAATAGAAGCAAACAATGTTTATTGCAAACAATTATTTAAGCATGCTAGCTCTAATCTCCATGAAAGTATAAATCAGGACTTTTCAGTAAGGACACTAATGTTGTGTTTCTATTAAGCCCAGTGCCAGGTCAACCCTGATACAGACATGCAAACACAAACATGGTGAAAAAGGTTCCATTCAGGTTCTGTACAACAGAAAATATACTGTCTTCTATAATGGATTTAAATAAAAACTAGCAACACATCAACATCAGTAAAAATGATCAACCACAGAGTTTAAAACAATGCCATATTAACATATAACATTATTATTAAATGGATAGAGTAATACTCACATAGTATTATTTGTTATTATACAACTGTACAACAAAATTAAACGTATCAGATGTAGAATTAGTCCTAAGCCGCTGCGTGGAAACCTGGCGGGCTGCCTTCAGTCTCCTTTGATCCTCTGAAACGGTAGCGCCTCCTGGGTTTGTCCCGATTACAGAGCGTTGTGTCCCGCAGTGGTCAGCTCCTCCACCTGCTCCATCCTCTTCCTCCTGTGCAGCTTCCTCCACGCCACCTCTCGCTCCTTCTCCTTTGACACCATTATTCACCTGAGGGTCACAATATTTCTGTTTAATGTAAGAGTAAAATGTAAGAGGAATGGCACGACACAGCCACGCCATGAAAACATATTAACTTGCATCAAAAGTTATTTAATTTCCTGATTGTGTAAACGCACCCATGACTCCTAGCTTTTCATTTTCTTATTTATTTCATTCAAAAGTGACATCATACAATCACAACAAAACCACCAAGCCAATACAGTATGAATGAAACGGAGCAGAGAAGAACATGTCTTATAATATCTGCCCCTTTAGTTACTTCACACTTTACATTTCATACTGTTGTCTTTTCTTTCACTACTGCCGCTCTTTTTTTTGTACATTCACAATGCAGATACAACGGATGCTCATGACCAAATATACAAAAAGAAAAAGTGGATCAAAATAAGAATTGCATATAATCTTACTAACAGGAGTAAAGTTACAAATAGTACAATTGGTTCAGGAGGCACACCCTTGATTTAATTCACTGTCATCTGATATGAAAAATTATAATTGTAACTATAACACTATAACAAAAATAAACACTCAGGCTTATAGAGAACCTGCTCCTTTCTACATCTGTTATATATTAACATTACAATTTTTTTAGCGGGCCTATAAGACTTCTATAATGATTCAAATGTGTCTAAAAACGTTCAGAACAGAAGCTGATGTAATCGGCACTGTTAAAACAAAACAAAAATGTAAGTAACTAACCCACAGACATTTAACCAAACCAATAGCAACTTTATTGGCGCATAATCACTGATGCTGTACAAGCGCTTTCATGCATACTATTAACTAGCATAACAAGACAAAGATAGACAGTGTTGTGTTCAAAGCTCTAAGTTGTACCTGCATCTCTCTGCTCTGACCGCGGTCACACGGGTTCTCCTCTCGCCGCAGTTCCCTCCATTGTTTAGCCACATAACGTTAGCTCCTGTCGCCTTTTCTTCTACCACAAGCAGCGCTGATATCGCTATGCTATTCTGGCTGAAATCGCGGGTGGCTCGTGACTACAAAGACTTGAGAATAGTACTACACTTAATACACTCACCGTTCAAAGTTGTGTCCAGGACCAGATACGCCGGTGCCTTTCTCCTGTCTCCGCCTTCCGCCTGTTTGAATTTTTCTTCGTTTCTGACAATGGGACTAAACAGCGCCAATTTTACGTGGTGGCCAAAAATATACAGTCTATGGGCCAAACTCATTTCTG
The DNA here is from genome assembly GCA_007210695.1 of Neogobius melanostomus. Classification (NCBI taxonomy): domain Eukaryota; kingdom Metazoa; phylum Chordata; class Actinopteri; order Gobiiformes; family Gobiidae; genus Neogobius; species Neogobius melanostomus. The sequence continues at coordinate 34,860 of VHKM01001244.1, read as the reverse complement.
ACATGTTTTAGCCATTAAAATTGACTCAAAACACAGTGTAAAGGCCGTTTTAGTTCTCCTTAAAATTGCTACTAATACCCAAGTTATTATTTTGTTTTATAAGCACCAAATCTTTGTTTTGGTGTGTTTGGGTGGGGCCAGGTAGCCATGCAGTTCTTTTAATGGACAGTTGGGGGAACCCTTGAGAGTAATGTGGAAGCTGGCCTGGGTTTAGGCCCAACAGTTTTTTGAATGTGCTAAACTGTGGATGTGTGGAACTGTGGAACTCTGTAACTCTGTCTGTTTGAACAATGTGGAACTTGGACTACATTAAACAATCATCTCCGTTATCCTGTAAGTCTGGACATTCCATTTGTTTTTACTCAAAGGCACACGTCAAGCTAAAGCTACAGCCCAGGCTGCTTACTGTGGCAAGTCAACCTCACTAATTGCCATAACACACAGTGTTAAGTGTTTTTCAGGGACACATAACAAATTCATTCTAGATTTATTTTATTATTATATGCATTTGTTTATTCAATAAATCAATTTATATTGAGTTTTTAATATCTTCTATTTTCCATTTTGATTTTTATTCTATTTTCAAAAACTATTTTCTTTATTTATAAGTAGGGGTGTTGAAAAATATCGATTCGCCGATATATCGCGATATTACGTCGCGTGATTCTCGTATCGATACAAAAAGCGCCCGTATCGATATTTAAACATCTATTTTTGGGGAAATATTCATTGCAGCATCTCTCTTTGGTCCTGCACTTTTACTCCCGCCCGCTAGATGGCAGCGCACCGCGCAGCCCACTTGAGTAACACTAGAATTTAGTGAGAGTTAGAGAAACAAGGAAGAGTTTAGCATGGAAAAGAATGAGCTATGAGACGCTACGGGGCTCTTTTAAAACTCTACATTTGGCTTTGGCTTTTACAGCAAAGACAGAGACCTGGATTATTACGAGAGCCACCAGCTTTGTGCATATTGCTGAGTGCGTCGTCGCTGCGTTTGGAGAGGATTTATCTTCGTAGCATGGATTTATCTTCGTAGCATTTTATTACGGAATTAAACGAAGCCGAGGGGAAACTAAATACAACAGGCTCATGTTAAACCTGTGTCTCGCCACTGCAGTACTACGACACAAGTTTAAAAAGAGCCTGCTGTAGTTTCCCCTCTGCTTCAGTTGTGTGCTACTGCTGCGCGTGATGCCCGTGTCATTATGTCCCTGATCTACAAGTGACACCCGTTGTGGAGTAGACACGTCTGAGTTATTGTAAATTTTAATGGATAAAACCCATAATAGTTACTGATCGCCAAGGACTCCCAACTATAGAAATACTAGAAAACGTGCATCCCCAGTAATTGGTTTCATTACTAGGTTTCCAAGAAATCTGTTTTCCGTTGAAAGGTACATAATCACCATAAACACCACAGTCACAAGCACATTAGTGAAAAGCATTTATATCATAAGATGGATAGATCAAATGTATTTGATACAAATCTAATGAAGGTGGACTAGTTTACTGAATAGTTGTTTCCAAAGTAGTAAAAAAATAATCGCAATAATCGTCTAATTCTTCAATATCGGGATATATCGTATCGTATCGTATCGTATCGTGACCCTTGTATCGGGATACGTATCATATCGCCTGAGACTAGGCGATACACACCCTTATTTATAAGTAGACCCGACAGAACTCCATGTTCATGTTCCTTGGGACCAAGCTGGGTTTCTATCCTGGTCCAGCATTCTTGCAGAGCCATAGGCAAAAATCATAGATTTGCATGCTCTATATCACTAAAGTCTTGTTCTGACTGTGATCGACATATTCTTTTATTTTATTTTTTCAAACTAATTGAAAACAAACAATTCGTTGAACTTATAAATGTGTTAACGTTTTGGTGAAACACGTACTAACATAGTTCTATTTTAGTCTTGTTTTGGTCCTGATGTAGTCTTTTTTTAAGTCTTCTTTGGACACAATTTGCTGAAAAACAATTTGTGTTTAATTAGAATGGAACATATGGTGTTGAAATGGTTTAGTGAAATATTGCAATAATATAATTATCACAGTATTGTACAATTTTACATAATTTGTTTAAGTTAGTTTTAGTTATTGCTTTGATAATAGAAAATATGAGCTAGGCATCATGTATGACAGTTGTTAAAGTGAGATCCTGCCATGAGCAACATAGGAGACATATCTTGTATGTACATATAGGGCTTATATGTGGATATAAAGAAGCAATACAGGAGACCTATGTAGCCTGTATATGCACATATATGCACCTCAATTTTGCCTATATGTGGCATACATACGCATATATATATTATCATATATGTGCATATATGCTGTATATATGCACATATATGCACCTCAATTTTGCCTATATGTGGCATATATACGCATATACACTCACCTAAAGGATTATTAGGAACACCTGTTCAATTTCACATTAATGAAATTATCTACACAACCAATCACATGGCAGTTGCTTCAATGCATTTAGGGGTGTGGTCCTGGTCAAGACAATTTCCTGAACTCTAAACTGAATGTCAGAATGGGAAAGAAAGGTGATCTAAGCAATTTTGAGCGTGGCATGGTTGTTGGTGCCAGACGGGCCGGTCTGAGTATTTCACAATCTGCTCAGTTACTGGGATTTTCACGCACAACCATTTCTAGGGTCTACAAAGAATGGTGTGAAAAGGGAAAAACATCCAGTATGCGGCAGTCCTGTGGGCGAAAATGCCTTGTTGATGCTAGAGGTCAGAGGAGAATGGGCCGACTGATTCAAGCTGATAGAAGAGCAACTTTGACTGAAATAACCACTCGTTACAACCGAGGTATGGAGCAAAGCATTTGTGAAGCCACAACACGCACAACCTTGAGGCGGATGGGCTACAACAGCAGAAGACCCCACCGGGTACCACTCATCTACACTACAAATAGGAAAAAGAGGCTACAATTTACACGAGCTCACCAAAATTGGACAGTTGAAGACTGGAAAAATGTTGCCTGGTCTGATGAGTCTCGATTTCTGTTGAGACATTCAGATGGTGGAGTCAGAATTTGGCGTAAACAGAATGAGAACATGGATCCATCATGCCTTGTTACCACTGTGCAGGCTGGTGGTGGTGGTGTAATGGTGTGGGGGATGTTTTCTTGGCACACTTTAGGCCCCTTAGTGCCAATTGGGCATCGTTTAAATGCCACGGACTACCTGAGCATTGTTTCTGACCATGTCCATCCCTTTATGACCACCATGTACCCATCCTCTGATGGCTACTTCCAGCAGGATAATGCACCATGTCACAAAGCTCGAATCATTTCAAATTGGTTTCTTGAACATGACAATGAGTTCACTGTACTACAATGGCCCCCACAGACACCAGATCTCAACCCAATAGAGCATCTTTGGGATGTGGTGGAACAGGAGCTTCATGCCCTGGATGTGCATTCCACAAATGTGCTATCCTATCAATATGGGCCAACATTTCTAAAGAATGCTTTCAGCACCTTGTTGAATCAATGCCACGTAGAACTAGAAATGCAGCAATGGCTGTGCCATTGCGATTGACTGCGGAACTGCGGGAATCGAATGCAGAAATTGCAGAAATTGCATAAATTGGTTAATTTGCATAATCTAATGTTCATAAACTGGTAAAATTGCATAAACTGGTAAAATGCATAAACTTTCATGTTGCATGAACTTAAGATTGCATAAACTGGTTAAATTGCAAAAAAACTGTAAAATGCATGAATTGGTTAATTTGCATAATCTAATTTGCATAAACCGGTAAAATGCATGAACAGTTTAAATTGCACAAACTGTTATGTTGCATAAACTGGTTAAATTGCAAAAAAACGGTAAAATGCATTAATTGGTTAATTTGCATAAATTATATAAACTGCATTAGCTGTTTAAATTTCATGAATCCTAAATGGCATAAATTGTTATGTTGCATAAACTGGTTAAAATGCGTAAACTGGTTAAAATGCGTAAACTGGTTAAATTCCATAAAGTGGTTAATTTGCATAAATTGTTTATATTGCATAAACTTTTTAAATTCCATAAACTGGTCAAACTGTTGAAATCGCCTAAATGCTGAAATTGCACAAGCTTCACAAATGGCTGAAACACATGGAGTGCCAAAAATCCTATTAAAATGCATTGGCCCCATACACACTAATGGGCCACATACACACCAATGCAAAAATATGTTGCATAAACTGGTTAAATTGCAAAAAAAAACGGTAAAATGCATTAATTGGTTAATTTGCATAAATTATATAAACTGCATTAGCTGTTTAAATTTCATGAATCCTAAATGGCATAAATTGTTATGTTGCATAAACTGGTTAAAATGCATAAACTGGTTACAGTAAATTCCATAAAGTGGTTAATTTGCATAAATTGTTTATATTGCATAAACTTTTTAAATTCCATTAACTGGTCAAACTGTTGAAATCGCCTAAATGCTGAAATTGCAGAAGCTTCACAAATGGCTGAAAGACATGGAGTGCCAGAAATCCTATTAAAATGCATTGGCCCCATACACACTAATGGGCCACATACACACCAATGCAAAAAATTCAAATTCCTGTAGAAAAAACTGGAAAACTGCAGAAGGCCAATTTGTTCTCAAAACCCACAAGTTGCGGAAGCTTAACATGCACAAATTGCAGAAATTGCAGAAATTGCGGAAAAAAATTTGCGGGAGCCCCATTATGCGTCAATGGGAAAAATGTTCGGTATTTCGTCCGATTGCGGAAAAAACGTAAATTGCAGAAGTCCCAAAAGTAATAGCAATAATCTCCTCAACATGCGGAACATTTTGATGCATAACTTGCAGAAATTGCACAAAGCATGAAAGTGCTGAAAGCTGCCGAAAATCTGGAAAAACATATAATAATAATAAAGAACGTGAAAACCAAAGATTGACTGCGGAAAGTTCCGCAGTCAATCAATTAAGGCAGTTCTGAAGGGGGTCAGAAAGGGGGTCAAACACAGTATTAGTATGGTGTTCCTAATAATCCTTTAGGTGAGTGTATATTATCATATATGTGCATATATGCTGTATATATGCAGCATATGTGTGCATATATGCTGCTTATAGGATTCATACATGTATATGCAGTGTTGGAGAGAATACTTTTAAAATGTATTCTGTTACAGAATACTGAATACTTGCCTGAAAATGTATTTTGTAACGTATTCCGTTACTCTGGCCAATCAGAGTACTGTATTCTGAATACTTTAAATACTTTTTAAATACGCCATATATTATTGTAGTGTATACTCTTGATGTAGGATTAAAAACATGTGTAAGTTCATTGCACTGCTGTTTATTAATGATTAATTTGCTTATTTATCATGAATTAGACAAGAAGAAAGTGCTTAATGATCACCGGGAGAAAAGGTTGTGTATCTGCTGTCGCAAATGTGCAGCCGCTCCAGTCTGCAGATTATAACACTGATAAACCATGGCTCGCACAGGGAGCATGTTTGAATGCTCCATGGATACGTTTTCATCTTTATTTTTATATTGGGAGGACAGTCTTTTTATGAACCATTGGAAAATTGCTGCATTACTTTGCATCCCATTCGACAGAGGAGTTTGGGAAAGTGTGACAAACTGCAGCCTGTAGCAGCTAACCGCTAATTTAGCTTACTGCTACTAACAACAACCAGCTTTCACTCAAAATGATTGAAAACAGTGAAAAGGTAAGAGGACAGAGATTTGCATCTACCTTGTGTGTTCACTCTCCCCTCCTCCTCTGGGCTGCTCCTTGCGTGTTTGTGTATGTGTGTGTGTCTCTCTCGTGTGTGCGGCGGTGCGCGCCCTCGCGTCAAGTCGTCATTGTGTACGCGCTCAGCTGCGCCTGCACTTTATTTGGACTAATTTAACCTTTTCTCTTTCTCATGAATGACGTGCGGTACAATTGGATGATGAAATTTAAACAACGTATGTATTCCCTTGGTATTAGCAAAGTAACCGTATTCTAAATACCCTCTGACTAAAGAGTAACTGTACCGGAATACAGTTACTCAAAATTTGTATTCTAAATACGTAACGGCCGTTACTCCCCAACACTGTGTATATGCGCATATATCCTCATATAGGTTCTTTCCATGTGGGACAGAATGAAAGCATGGCTAACTCGTTTACCCGCAGGCGCAGAAGACTTTTGTGCACCGATAGACAAAGCAGCTTGAGAACCCTTGCTGTAGGACATTATGTGGAATCTGTGACTTGAACTGATCAGTGTAAAACGCTACGGATAAGGGAAGGGAGAGGGTCTGGCGATGGCTGCAGGACATCAACCTTTGAAGACTGTTGTAGTGACCTTTAAACCAAACACTGACGCGGTACACCCCGGCTGTACAATGACCTTACTTTGATGGAATTACCGCGGAGAATAGTGGCTGCTCTCCGGGGGACAATATTGCAAATAAATTACAGGCATTCAGAATCCCCTTATGAGCGACCAACAGGCCCAGTTAGAATCGTGAGGCCGTCCTTCTGTGGACCCACCACCTGCAGGAGGAGCCATAGGGGCTGTTGCAATGTGATTTGGGCAGCTCCAACAGCTGCCCCCACGACCCGGCAACGGACAGGTGGAAGAAAATGGATGAATCGATGGATGGAATTACAGGCATGCCATTAAACAGTCAAGACATGTAAACACAGGGAAGATTCATATGAAAGTGTATCACAGAGATTGATTATGTTGTGGAGATGCTACTGTGTCATGAAGGATTTGGATACTGTTTACAGCGGAGAGTATGAGACATCCCCACACAAAGAGTACAGGTTCTGAGTTCATTGAACCTTCTAACATATGGGGAACAAAAGTAAAATCTTTTTCTTATATGAGTTTTAGTTTGTCATTTATGTCACATGAAGCATTCGCGTTTTACAATGCACGTAAAGCACATGTAAAATGAATAGAAAACAGCCATATACTATTTTAAAAAGCTTGAATAGTTTGACCTTAATATACCTAAACCTCAAACCTAATATTTATGGATGTCAGGATCCATACCTTCTCTCCCCCTTCCTCCTGTGTGTTTGTCTGTCCTCCCTACTTGGGCGTGGCCTTCCTGGCTTGGCTGCTGGCACACCTGATTCTCATCCAGATCTCATCACCTGCAGTATAAGGCCCTGTCCATACGAAGTCATGCTGAGGACCAAACGCAAAGATATTTTATCAATCCAGTGTATCGTCCATACGAGTCCGGCGTTTTGGGGGTCTGTAAACGAACATTTTCCAAACTAGGTCCCAGAGTGGAAAGATCTCAAAACGCTGTTTACGTGGCGCCATTGTTACGACGTCTCCGCAACTTTTACTAAAACGATGACATCACCGCACCAGAGTGGAGTCTGTTATCCATGATCTACTGACCTTATAATGAGTTTTACTCATGGATCTGATGGTTTTACTCCGCTCCTCTTTGTTCCACTGCAGTCCATGAGCCACAGGTGACAAGTAGAAAAACAGTCTGTGTTTTTGGACTGACAGTCAAAGTCCGGTCACTGACAGATTTTTCTGCTTTAGTCCCGTTACGTCTGAAGAATAAACTCGCCTCCTCGTCTCTTCTGTAAATCGTAAATCCTTCGTAAATCAGTTTCATTTCACTGTTTACATTCCACAAAGGTTTACAGCGCATGCGCCCTCTACATCGTGTTCTATTATCTGTGTTAGCGTCACAGCGCCACACACAGGCCTGGCAGATGAATCACGCTGTTTTCACATACCTGAGTCAGCCCATGTGGACGCACACATTTACTAAGCTGGCTTCGTGCTTACAAAGAAAGTTTCTGAAAATATAAGAGTTTTGTCTTCGTGTGGATATAGCCTAAGAAGCCTGGTACTTCATCCACTCCTCCCCAGTTCGTTGTTTCAACTAACCCAGTTAGTAACGCTTGGCTCAATCGGTGTCAATTAATATTTTTGGAACCTGTTTTTTCTGTGCTCAGGTGCCAGCAGCCCTTTTGCCTGTCTGCCATCTTGTCTACTCAACTGCCTGTCTGCCATCTTGTCCACCAACCAACCTGACTGGTTCCTCTTGCTCCACCTGCAAAATATCCCTGAAATAAATCTGTTAAAAACCTTCCTGCTGTGTTGTCCTTCTGGGTCATAGTGAGCCGTGACAATGGACTGAAATAAGAGGAGTATATGTTTCTTTATGTAACGCATAAGCCTTAAAATGCAGTATATCAAATAAATCGTCCTTGTCTGGCACGCACCAAAATGTCTAGTGATGACAAGTCGCACTATATGACGCTTACATCGGCTAAATTGCTTTGATCCGATAAGCTTTTCATTGTGTTTTATCACGCTTGAAAAGTCGAAGAAAAGAATTCAGCTGTTCAAAATAATTTACTTTTGCAACACTTTGTTCTGGATAAAAATTGTCATATTAAAGTGATAGTCTGGAATTTTAAATGTTTTATACATTTAATCCACCTTATTCCTGGGGTGGCTCATGTAGAAATGAGGATAGGGGCAGTTTCCGCTGAGATGCCGGAAGTCGCGCTGAGCCATTGGTTTCCAGGGCGAGTTATTGTTTCGCATATAACTGAATCTAAACGATCAGCCTCCATCAAATTTGAAAAGATGTCCTCACACAGCTCAGGAACATGTTTTGCTGTTTGCAGTTGAATGAATAAACAGAGAAAGTGACATTTATGGCTCTGGAACATGCCGTTCCAAAGTTTTTTATGCTGACAATCCGCGCTCCAAGCCTATACCACATCTGAGTCAATGGGCCAGTTGTAATCTGGATCAAAATTATACGGATTTGGAAATCCCATATTTGGTTATCCAGGATCAGGTAATCCGTTTTACTTTTATGACATTTTTTCATTCATTCAAACCTTTATTAGGGATCCAACGCCGCAAAGAGATAATCAACCAACCCGAGAATAAAGCAGACAGTAATGAGTGAAAGACTTCAGGTTGGTAATAAATCGTACCGTGAAATATTGTATCTATGATATGAAGATACTGAGAGTCCAGGACAGACAAAAAAGTTTCATTGAACAGTTGTTTCTTGGCTTTAAATGACAAAAAGCCTAACCTTAAAGCAGTACTAAGTAACTCATGCCCCTAGAGGCCATAAGCACCACTACAGGTGTCGTAGCATGTTGTGTTTTTTTACTCATTAATTGTCCGTGAGAGTAAATACTACACTGACAGTAAAGGCAAAGGGAGAGATGGATATTGTACATCCAATTACACAATGGAGATCATTTTTTCAATCAAACTTGGCTGTAAATACTAGTGGTGCTAGGCTGCAGTTAGCTTTGCTCGTCATAAAAAATTACTTAAAGCTAGAGATGCGCCGATTACATTACATTCATGGATGAGTATACGTTTGTAGAGTTGTTAATTTTGTGTAAAGCAGGTTCGTTCTTCGCACATGGGCGTAGGCTGCAAGTTTTTCAACACCTTTCTCTCTCTCTCCCCGACCCCATTTATCTTTCCCTCTCTCTCTCTCTCTCTCTCTTTTCTCTCTGAGGTGAGTGCAGTGCAGACCGGTTCACGTGGAGCTTGATAAACATGTAAACTTTAAAAAAAAAAAAAAAAAAACGGCTCACGGGTGAGCTTTGGCTCTTATCGTTCACTTAAAAGAGCCGGCTCTTTGTACCGACTCGTTCGCGACCGACCCATCACTATCCTATTAGCGCCAGATTCTATTGCTTTATATTCGGCGGAACTTAGAATTCCAGCATTTACAAAGGGATAAACTCAACTTGATCCCATTGACCTTGAAAAGACTAGAGGGTTAGCATCAGTCAGGATACATGTTGAACATGTAATAGGGCACGCACGGAAAAAATATAGTATATTGGGAGGGTCAATACCAATTTCCTCATTAGAGGTGAATGGAAAAGAAATGATGTTAGATAAAATGGTCCATGTTTGTTGTGCTTTAACTAATGTCTCAGAATCCGTTGTACCTTTTGGATAACTCAAAGTATACACTTTTACAATCTTTGTCAATCAGTTTTATTTACTGTTGTGAGATGTCAATTCAAACAACCCCAGCAAAGCATTTATGAATCTAAATGTTTAAACTTTGAAATAAACTCTTGTGTCCTCTTATGCTGTCTTTGAACAATGTTAATCATCTTTATACATGGAAGAAAACAAAATATGTATAGGTTGCGTTCACATTCTACATTCTAATTACAGTTGGAGGGTAGGGGCTAATACAACTCTATGGAAGACAGACAGGAAATTTCAAAGAGTAAAGTCACAAACGTTCTGGGTAATTATTTCATAGTGATTGGATTCACAAACCTGCCATATTATGCTTATGGCTGAAAGTCCTTTGTATTGGCCAATATCACACACGTTTCTTAATATTGTCTCCACTTGTGGACACCTTTTATGAGAAAAGAATTAGACCTTAGTTCATATGTGCTGACAGAGAAGATGTTGGACTTTGTGACTGTTTTTGTTTCATGTGGATTAGCCATGGAATTAGAGATAATACTTATAAACCAAGTCGAACAACCTGCATTTTGACAGTTACCACCGTCCCACCTCAATTCTATATAATAAATTATATAATGTAGCCTATTTAGAATGTGATGTCACATGAACTATTACACTATTACACATCTTAATAAAGAAGGTATTGTCAGTTTAAATCATGTTCTGTTTCTTGTTCATGTTCCTTGTACAACAGGCAGGGCATTTCAATAACTTAGGTATACGTTTTCACTTTAAACAGTCAACATGAAAGAACTTAATCTCACGTCTACCAGACTTACATTCTAGCATTTTGTCATTACTTGGTTCATGACAGTAACAAACACTATTTGACTTGGTTAATACTGGCTTCAATACAGGGCAAGATATTGTTTTAGCTACCAGGTTTGGTAGAATTACTGACTTGTAAAACAGTTGTATGTGCTGTATAATTTGACTCAAAAATATGTCATCCTGTGTTATTCGCTCCACAAATATCCCAAATTCATCTCCAGTTGCAGTGTAAACAACAAAGTCACAAAATGAAGCTTCTGTGACTAACAGTTGGGCCTGTACCTGTACCTAGGGGTGATCTCGTTTTAATGTGATGTGACCTGATTCATTCTTCTGCAGGCAGAACTTTGCATCTTTGCATGCATCAGTGACATTGATATGCTTATGGTTGAATGGACATTTGACCTCAATAATACCCTTGCCACAGCAAGAACAAGAAATCAAACCATTAGGCGATGCGCCTAAGTAGGGATACTTTGGGTTCACCTTAAAACCTGATTTGAAGTACCAATTATCGTGTACACTTAAAAAAGTATCACAATAGCACTGAACAGCATTTTTCTCTTCTGTACAACCCCAAGATGTTGCCTCACTTGAAAATGTATGCACTTCGGGGTTACAAATTTTAGACACAAGTGACACAGAAGGTTTCACAATACTTGTGTGACAAACAGAATAAACATTGGAGGCTATGATTAGTCCAGATCGCTGTTGCATCCATAGTTTACTTTTTGATTGGTCTTTGGTTGTCTCTTCAATTAAATCACAGTCGGCCACTGTAATAGCCATATTATTAAAGACATTGTCACAAAATTTCTCTAGCTCTTCAGAGGACATAGTTCTATTTGAAGGATTATACAAATGGGACAGAGGAAGAGGCAGTTTACAGTTACGAGGTTGGTACCTTTCTGCATGACCAGAAATAATTGATCAAATTGCTGCCTTTGTGGGTTTTTGCTCTGCTTTCTCAGTTTCCGCCAAGGCAGTGTACATCTGAGCCTCTTCCTCGGCTGACATGGTGGAATTACACAGTCAGAAGTACTCATTTTACTTCTCTTTGGTGATGTAAACATCATGTCTTTCCCCTGTTTTGGTTCCACTGTTTTGATGGACAAAACACCAGACCAGGAACATGTCTTTGACGTGCACGATATGGATTTCCGGTGATCTGAAGCAGCCATCAGCACAAACAGGGTTGCGGCAACATGTGAGCAGCATTCGCCCAGACCAGCCATACAATTACAGTGGGCTGTGCGGACTTGGCCATCCAGGTTGACAGCTATTCAAAGCCTGAGAGGTGGTTCGCTAGTCTTCATTGAATGCTTCACCTGAAAATACAGGATAACTATATTAATTTCAGTTGATAAAATATACATGTACAATTCAAAATTTGTCTGTGAGCAAAGAGGCCAGGACCAAACGTTTTTGAAATTGAAACATTTACACAAACACTTAATGTAAGTACCATGGGAAGCACTTTATTATTCAGGCCTACTAATACATGAATTCCAATATCCCAAATATAACGTTTACATAACTCAAATTAGTGGTATCAGAATTTCTCATGTCTTTACTCTTTTAATGGGGTCCCGTACTTTTCAATCGCATATGCATATCTCATAAAATTATTGGCCTATTGAAAACTGTTTTAGCATAGAAGGTTTTACTGTCAATGTAAGATTTACTGTTCGTTAATCTGTGAAAGATATCTATACAACAAGCTGGGTGTCCAATTCAATGTGTTTTACAGTATTATTAGCCTACTGGTTTAGCGAAGTGGCAAGTAACTTACCTTACTCATGACAAATTGATAATATCCTTTCGTTGCCATACAGATGTATTCGATACCCATCCTGACTCAAAATATCTGTATGCAGAAAGGCTTTCATATGCTTTTAATGATTTTCCTGTGTATGAAGACGGAAAGTCTATCAAATAACTGTAAATATCGCCAAACTCAAGTGAAGGTATGTTGACCGAGAACTTCACGTCAGTAAATAACTCTGCCGGAAGCTTGTATGGGTCTGTAATATTCAACAATGACAGTTTGTTTGCGTATCAAAGTGCCGCATTTCCTTGTAAGTGAGTTTTAACAGAGGTAGGTAAAAAAAAAAAAACACTGCATAATTGTGTGAGAATCGTGATCGTTTTCTGTAGCATTCGCCATTTTTGTTTCCCTTCAAAATGTCACACGCTTACATTTCCAGTCACGTGACTGGGAGACACCTATAGGGATGTAACGATTCATCGAAAATCAATTTAAAATCGATTTATGCGTAAAACGTAAAGCATCTATGTTAAAGCCGCCCTCAGCTACTCCATTTTGCCCCGACTGGAATAGTTGTATTCTCACATTGCATCATTAGAAACAGCGAGCTAACTTTTTCTCAAGACAAGCTCCACACCTTCCCCCGCCTGACCCCCAACACACGCCACACCATGTAAACATACGTGTAGGCATCGAAGCAGACACAGCTAAAGTTAGCGGCTATGAGATTAGCGTTAGCGGCTAACGCAGAGTTTAGCATTATGACAAAAGTTTACCAAAGATCGTAAACTGACAAACATCTGACCAACCTGCTCTGATTCTGTTGAAATCCTCATCAAATGTCTGTTTGTCAAATAATCCAATATCTAAAGGGGCCGTCATGTCTTTTTCTTCCTTATGATACAAAGGCTGCACCGAGAGACTCTGAGGTGTTCGAGGGTTGTGGGGGGAAAACTGCACTGTAAAATTAGTTTTAAATGGTAGTATTATGTTCAAACTGCAAAAAAAAAAAATGGTTGGTAAAATAAAAATATGTCTCAAAATGTTTGCTACACATCTTATTTATGCTGAAAACATGGAAATGTACAAGCACACATGTCAAAATGATTATAGTTCATTTTCATGACAAAAATGCAGATGTTAAACAAAAGAAACATTGGTATGTGTTAAGTATCAGGCTGAACCCAAAAGAAGACACAGGAGAAAGCGGTGCAAAAGGTGAGTATTTATTGAACAGAGCTGTCTCATTTACGATTTCAACCTGGGTACCATCAATACTTATGGTCTGATCAGACATAGCATTACGATTACCAAACATCATTATCTTAGTTTGCGGTTAACTCCCGGGTGGCAGGTTAAGAGAGTAGAATGGGCCCACTGAAAACCCTCAGACCGGACGGGATCAGGAACAAACAGAGAATTAGGTGGGCCAAGTCCAGGATCGGGGTGAGTCTGCTGGGCTGGCCTAACACGCGACTCAATTTCCCACAAAATAGTAGCTACAAAGCGGGAAGCAGGCAAAATTGGATCGCTCTCAGAGACAGCAGAAAAAACACGAGACAAGGCATCTGGCTTAAGGTTTTTCGATTCAGGGCAATAGGTTAAGGAAAAGTTGAACCGGTCAAAAAAGAGGGCCCATCTAGCCTGCCTGGAGTTTAACCGTTTGGCGGTTTGAATGTATGTCAGGTTCTTGTGATCTGACCAGACAATAAAGGGAAAATTAGAACCCTCAAGCCAGTGGCGCCACTCCTCCAGTGCTAGTTTTATAGCTAGAAGCTCTCTATTGCCAATATCATAGTTTCTCTCAGCGGGAGAAAGTTTACGGGAAAAATAAGCGCAAGGATGCAGCCTTTTGTCTGTGGGGCAGCGTTGCGAGAGGACCGCACCTACTCCAGAGTCCGAAGCATCCACCTCAACTATGAATTGGAGTTCAGGATTAGGCTGAATCAATGGCTGTGGTGAACCTGTGCTTCAACTCTACAAACGCTGATTCCGCTGCAGCAGTCCAAACAAAAGGGATCGAAGTAGAGGTTAGAGCAGTCAGAGGGGCTGCCAGACGACTGAAGTTGCGTATGAACCTCCTGTAAAAATTTGCAAATCCCAAAAACCGCTGCAGCTCCTTACGGCTGGAAGGGGATGGCCATTCTCGGACCGCTGTGACCTTGGTGGGGTCCATCTGAACTTGCCCCTGGGCGATGATGTACCCTAAAAAGGCTACAGAGGGGGCATGAAATTGACACTTCTCTGCCTTGACAAACAACTTGTTCTCCAGGAGCCTCTGAAGAACTGTCCTCATGGGTTTCCAGGTCCTTTGAAAAAATCAAGATGTCATCAATGTAAACAAAAACAAATCTCCCAATCATGTCACGTAATACATCGTTTACAAGATTCTGGAACACAGCTGGGGCGTTTGTCAGACCAAATGGCATCACCAGATATTCGAAATGGCCTAGCGGGGTATTAAAGGCTGTCTTCCACTCATCTCCCTCTCTGATGCGAACAAGATGGTACGCGTTGCGGAGGTCTAATTTGGTGAAGATGGTAGACCCACAGAGAGGGTGAAGGCAGAGTTTATCAACAGTAGCGGATACTTATTCTTCACCGTGATCTTATTCAGACCCCGGTAATCAATGCATGGTCGGAGTGTCTTGTCCTTTTTTGCAACAAAGAAAACCCAGCACCCACCGGTGAGGAAGATGGTCTTATGAGTCCTGCAGCCAGCAATTCTTGGACATACTTCTCCATAGCATCCTGCTCTGGAGTCGAAAGGTTGTAAAGACGACTACTAGGCAGCGGAGCCCCAGGGAGAAGCTCGATGGCACAGTCACCAAGATCATTGTAAACAGAAGGAACCATAGACAGGTCAGGAACTTCTGGAACAGGGACAGACTCAGAACACACACGGGGTAAGGCAGATTTCAGACAATTAGAATGGCAGAATGTACTCCAGGAAACTATTTTACCAGTTGACCAATCTACATGGGGGTTGTGCAACTTTAACCAAGGCAAGCCCAACACAAGAGGTGAGTGATTACAATCAAAAATGTGAAAATTTATATGTTCCTTATGATTACCTGAGAGGTGCAGGGAAACTGGGGAAGTCCTTTCAATAACTTGGGCTAGGATTTGGCCGTTGAGCGCCTTAGCTTCCAGGGGTGTCTCCAGCGGCTGTGTTTCAAGTCCCAACTGATAAGCTACTTCACGATCCAAAAACTCTTGTCCGCCCCAGAGTCAATGAGAACGGCAGAGTTAAATTCTGGCCATGTAGAATGAGCGTGCCCTCCAGCCTTGATTTAGAGGGAGATGAGCAGTGGGTTTGGCTCAACAGTACATCTCCCACTACTGCTGAGCCGGGCCTTTTGCTGGCCGGACAGGACAGGAGGATATAAAATGTCCAAATTGACCACAGTAGAGGCAGCTCCGTGTGTTAAAGCGGCGTTGTCTCTCTTCAGGATCCAAATGGGCACGACCTAGCTGCATAGGTTCAGGGTCAGACTGTTGAACAGCAGGTGGAGCGGAAACCGTGGCCGGAGGAAGAGAGGCAGGTAAATGGAGAGATTTACAAGAGGTAGCCATCTTACCAGCCCTCTCTCGCCGACGCTCCCGTAAGCGGTTATCTATCCGAACAGCTAGATCCATGAGGTCATTAAGGTTATCAGGCTCTTCACGACTGGCTATCTCATCCTTCAGGGTGTCAGACAGGGAGTTTAGGAAAGCACCTTGAAAAGCCTCATCATTCCATCCACTCTCCGCTGCAAGCGTGCGGAACTCAATGGCCAGCTCCACGACACTACGGTTTCCTTGGCGAAGAGAGAGCAGCCGCTTAGTAGCCTCCTTACCCCTAACAGGGTGATCAAAAACACGCCTCATCTCAGCAGTAAACACGGAGTAGGATGAGCACACAGGAGTCTGTTTCTCCCAGATAGCAGAAGCCCAACTCAGAGCAGGACCACGCAGACAACCAATAAGGTAACAGATCTTCGCTCGGTCACTGGAATATGTTAGGGGCTGTTGTTCAAAAATGAGAGAGCATTGTATCAAAAAGGACTTACATGCTCCTAGGTCCCCGTTATATGGAGCTGGTGGAGGCACAAATGCTTCTCTCATAGGAGGTGTTGGAGGAGGCTGGGCAGGAGTTGCAGCAGGAGGGTTGGTAGCTGATGTTTGGGGGGTCGGAGAGGCCATCAGTGTACGCAGGCTGGCAAGGCTTAGAGAAAATTCCTTCATGTGTTCCATGAGTGCCTTTAAAGTATTGTCATGCTGCTCCAGAAGTGAAGATTGGGCAGCTAGAGTCTGGTTAAGCTTCTCGGAGTCTGCTGGGTTCATGTTTTAATGGCCAGATCGTACTGTTAAGTATCAGGCTGAACCCAAAAGCAGACACAGGAGAAAGCGGTGCAAAAGGTGAGTATTTATTGAACAGAGCTGAGTGGAGCAAGTCAGGTCAGAGAGGGGATGGAGTGGGACCAGGCAGGACAGAGCAGGATCAGGCAGGACGGAACGGGACCAGGCAGGACGGAACGGGACCAGGCAGGACGGAACGGGACCAGGCAGGACGGAGCGGCAGGACAGGTGACTGGAGAACGGAGATCTGTAGCGGGACGGAAAAACAGGGAGTGGCAGATAAGGCCTGAGGTGCTGGAGGGCTGTGACAGGTATGAATGAGTCATATTCAATTTCTTTAAAAAAAGGTTTTAAAAAAATCAGAAAAATCGGATTCTTGTTTCATACTTTTGTTTACTGTAGACCTACCGTCGCACGCCCACATCTAGCCCTCGGCCGGCCTGGTGCTTCGATAGTGCTCACCAGAGGACCCCAGCAGACACCAGACCGCCATTTCCGAGCAGAGCCATGGACACCACAGAGAGGCTCTCAGCCACCCGCGATGCTAAAATAAAACCTATGTTAGTGGCTAACAAACTCTAAGACTGGGGAATGAATGAACGATAGCTACCTGGACCCGTAGAACACAACGCACAACCCTGGGCCCAGCCCAACGTGGCCGGAGGACACCAGTGAGGAAGACGGAGGAAATCCATGTGAACCAGGGTGGCTTTTATACTACCGGTATTTGAGCGGTGGCGCCATCTGCTCACAGTTTCAATATTTAAAATACACAAGTTTGTTAAGTTATTTAAAATACAGTTAAATAAAACGGGTAATGCCAGAGGGTTCCAATAAAGAGCTACAATCAAACTGTAACGATATGACAGCTGGAGTAAATGAAGTGTGGCAGGAGAGAGAGGATGCTGCTTTTCCGGAACACCTTGATAATTTTTGATTTTCTGCTACATTTACCTAACGTATTTACCCAATTCAAACACAAACCATAGAATTGGACCAAATCACTTTGAAGTTGAACTGTTTCCTGTCACAAACGAGACATGTTTATCCCTTGTTGTGAAATACAATCGAATGGGAAGTGACTGTATGGGATATTATTAATGAGTAACGGCGAGATCTAAGAGGAGAGATTTACTTCTAAATCTAACAATTACCATCTAAAACTGTATGCTGTATCAAATTCCAAAAATAATAAATAAGCCATTCCAAGATACCATATGCTTCTGTTTGGTATTATTTGATTTTTCATTAAAACAAAAAGAATATATCACTTTGAGTACATTTCCTACATAGACCCTTGTCAGCCTGACCAAAGCCAGGTTGATAATACACTGAAAAAAGTGTAACATGCAGTTGTTCATTCAAACTAATAACTGCCATTTAAAACAAGATAAAATTATTGATTTGATAGTAAAACTCATTCTTTTTGCATTTAGAGACACCAAGTTTGATTTATACTGAACTAAATATACGTCCAAAGGACCCAAAACAAAGTTTTTGATTTGTCTCAAATTGTTTTTTTTTTCTTCATGACCTGCAGTTAATATTTTTAGTTGGAGTCAAATGAATTGCGCATGCGCATTGCACACACCATTCAGAGCACATGTTAGATCCGGTAGTTCACTCTCGGCATGCTACTCTGCTGACCAGACGAACCACTTGACGTCGAGATATTGTCCTGGGTGGATTTCGTCCAAAAATAAACGTAAGTAGATAATTCATGTTTTATTGTTTTGTGTTGTTAGAATTGCAAAGAATATCCCAATTTAATGGGGCGTTAGCTGGCAGTAGCTGGCTAGCTAATTGGCAGTAGCAGGCTAACTTGCTAGCATTTACAGGACACGTTATGAACTTATGACCATGAATAATAATACATATAGTTTCTTGAGAGAGGGCTGCAGAAGACAGGACCTGACCTGGCAAAGAGACGTCCAGTCATCCCTCTTCTAAGAGAGACTGTCAGTGGTCTCTGACATAGATCCTGAAATGCTCTGGTTTCAATTAATTGTGCTATGGATCCAATTGTACAAGCACCGACTGTTTGTGGTAGAGCTGGAAATTCAAAAGCTTGCCTATCCTCCACACTGCATAGTAACCCTTTTTTACTGTCCCTGCAGGATGCTGATGCTGATTTCAGAAGGGAGTGTGTCCTCAAATCTCTCATCATATACCTGAGAGAATGTGTTGAGGACCTGATAAAAGAATACACGGTATGTGCAAATCTCTTGCTCTCCATTATGAGATGCAATTAAATAATCCTGGGGAAGCTTGACAGCCCTGTCATTGGATGTGGTGATTGATAATTAGTTGTTCACTAATACATTTTGTCCTAAATTTTACATCAGATGTCCGAGAAATATCAAGCCGAGCAAGAGCTGGAGAGTACCACCATGGCAGTCTTGGTCTTAAGAGAGAACTTCTACAACAGCGCGGATGTCGAATTACTCCTGGTATTATTACGCCTTACAATAGTTCCCCTTTTATCCGCTTAGAAAATCCACATAGTTTAATTTTGTGTAATTATACTTTATGGTGTAACACTTCACGTAACCATATTTAAATAGGGAAAACGTGGAAGAGTTTGGTAGCTTCTATCTTCACCTCGTTTGGAGCTATAGAGGAGAAGAGAGAGGCTAAATGCTAACGCCGTCTGTGCTGTGTTTACGTTATGGACAGGTACAAATGATTACAGGGAATAAAAAATGCTTGTTAGGCCCGAGAGCCATCAGGGCTGGCGAAGGGGCTCTTGTAATCGTATAGTCCCCCAAAGTCTTTCTTTCTTTCTTTCTTTCTTTCTTTCTTTCTTTCTTTCTTTCTTTCTTTCTTTCTTTCTTTCTTTCTTTCTTTCTTTCTTTCTTTCGCACTGTCGCAATTTTCACCCAGTGAACATCGACAAAAAGTCACAGATTTTGGCCCAAAATTCAAACCTGATCCGACGCAACTTTTGACTATTTCCAAATTTTGAATTTCAAAATAGTGGCGCGATAGCGCCACCTCCGTTTTTTTTAACATTGCGAGATAGGACTTGGCCAAAAATGAAGTTTGTCGTAGAATCATAAAAATCCAAATTATTTTTCTAAGTTTTACGGTTTTTATGCGGCGAAGCCGCAAACTGTACAAAGTATTTTGAGATTTTTCGCAAACAAAAAATGGCTCCCATTCGCACATATGAAGCCCGATTTCGCTCATTTTGTTATCAGTTGTTAAAGTCACAGTCCTAAACACTTTCATTTGGCAAAATTCAAATTGGGCGCGATAGCGCCCCCTATAGGAATTATATGGAGAGTACAAATTTTAGTTTTACGAAAATTAAAATAATTTGGCACAAAATTATATTTGGTCGTTCCGATCAGAAAAGTCAATCACACCATGCCATATTTTTCACAGTGTTGCCATAGCGATGACCAGAACGTCCCATTTTATTCTGATGGAAAAATGTTAAACTGTATAATTCAGCGAGAAGTGAGGAACCAAAGGTTATCCAAAGTACTTTGGATAACCTTTGTGGATGTTCTGCGGCGCAGCCACAACCCTAAGTAAAATGTAAAAATATGCTTCAGTTTGCAGATATAGTGTGATACAAATTCATACTAATTTTTCTCTGTATAATGTCAAAATTGAGTGTGGAGTGCGCGTTAGCGCATTCCAAAATCCTAAAACTAAGACCCTTGGGAAAAAAGTAAAAAACAAACATAAAGGCAGTAGCAATACCATAATTTTAGATTGAGGGAGACAAAAGGGCGCGAAGCGCCCCCTTGCTTTAGGCAGGCGGTCGGCCTATTGTTCCTGCAACGCAGTCTGGACCTCTGCGGCCAATCACGCACACAACAGACATGACAGCGACCAATGACCCGACAAACACATAGCTCTTGGTCAGAGCTTTCCAAACGAGTATAATGTGTGGTGGGCGGGAACACGGCAATATTGTTTTTTGTAAAAATATTATTATTAGGCCCGAGCCGGACGCAGTCCCGGCAAGGGACTATTGATTCTGTGTGGTTTCTTATTATTATATTTTTTCTCCGGAAACGATCGTACTTTTGACCCGCTCAACGTTGCCGAAAACTCACCAAATTTGGCGGAGTCATTCGGATGGCGTGAAAATTTATGTAAATAGACAAATTGGCCACGCCCAAAACAAAATGGCTCCACAGCGCCCCCTCAAAGTTGACCCCCATACAAATGAAAACACGCGTTTTTGGCCGTAGGCCCAAACCCTTGGGTACAGTGAAAGGGGACATCAGGATAAACCAAAACGCAATTGGAGCGCCACGCCCGGATGCACAGGGAGTCGGCCATTTTGACTTTCAATTGAAAAAAACGGCTGGACTCAACTTATGTTTTAACGAACTAGTCCCTGGTTTTTCATCCAAATAAAATCATACTTGGCACAGTGCATCTACACATGTTGAACTTCAAGAATCAGGCACGGTTTGTAAAACATTTCAACGGTCCCCTCATAACGCCACGGCGAAGAATGCTTACATTTCGTGTATTTTCGAAGACAGCTCACGCTCACAGGCATTGGCCAACAGAGCTCATATTCAAGTCACTAATGCACACCCGAAACTGAACAGAACGCAGCCATTAACATATAGGCTGCTCCAGGGACAGCGCCCCCTAGCTATACCTTGAAAACTACAGTTTGGAATTTTTTTATACAACTTTGCCAGTATGTTCTAAACACTGACTCAAACAAAACAATACATTACAGTCATGTCATATTTCATACGATGTGGGCGTGGCCAAAGAAAATGTCTAAAAAATGGCACATTATCCTTCATAATTCAAACATGCACTAAAACAGTGAGCTCATACTTGTGTCACTTGTGCACCACCCCAAGCTGAACAGAACGCACTCATTTTTAGACCAACTTCACTACAGTATTTCACCCAACTTTTCTATACCTTGAAAATTTTAGTTTGGACGATTTGTATGAAACGTTGCATGCATATTCTACACAATAAAACAAACAAAAAAATATATTACAGTCATGTCATATTTTATAAGATGTGGGCGTGGCCAAGGTCAATGTTCAACAATGTATGTGACCATAGGGCCTTTGCTATGCCTGATGCAGTCAGACCTCGGAAGCTAAGCGGGACGGCCCTGCAAGGACTAGGATGGGAGACCGTTTGGGAACACCAGGAAGCCTGGGAAATGTAGTGTGTGTGTGAGTGGTGTGGTGTGGCTGATGTGTGCAGACTGGTTGCCTCGCTTGTCATCACCGAGTATGAGTGAATGAATAATGCAAGAAATTGTAAAAGCGACTTTGAGCATCTGGAAAAGCGCTATATAAGACTAATGCATTATAATTATTATATTAACAATGCCACGTTATCGTTTATAAATCGAACATCCATTGGAATATTGAGCTCACACTGGTATCACTAATGCACTAAACCAAGCTTCACAGAATGAACTCATTAAAAGACCAACTTCACCACAGTACAGCACCACCTACGAAGATGTGGGCGTGGCAAGGACGCACAGGAAGTCATCCATTTTCACTTTTAATTGGAATCCATCTGGACTCATCTTATGTTTTAACAAACTAGTCCCTGGTTTTCAGCAAAAATCCGCTCACACCTGGTTTAACAGACTCTAGAGACACGGGGCTACAAAACACAGTAGGCTTTTTCACATTCACCCTTCGGTTTTCAAATAGCGCCCCGCTCCACAAAATACATGCCTTTTTCCTGTACATTTCACAACACCTCGCAGCCATGCGCTCTATCCAATCTGGATCATATTTGGCTGACATAAGGCCTGTTACGGTCTGAATTCAGAGAGCTCAATAACTGCACGTGCTCACCACTATAGCGCCCCCTAGCTATACCTTGAAAATTTTAGTTTGTACGATTTATATGAAACTTGCAGGTATTTCTACACATTAAAACAAACAAAAAAATATATTACAACATGCCTCTATCTAGCTTTGTTCTCCTTATATTTAGGCCCGAGCCGGACGCACAGTCCCGGCAAGACTATTGATTCTGTGTGGTTTCTTATTATTATATTTTTTCTCCGGAAACGATCGTACTTTTGACCCGCTCAACGTTGCCGAAACTCACCAAATTTGGCGGAGTCATTCGGATGGCGTGAAAATGTATGTAAATAGACAAATTGGCCACGCCCAAAACAAAATGGCTCCACAGCGCCCCCTCAAAGTTGACCCCCATACAAAATGAAAACACGCGTTTTTGGCCGTAGGCCCAAACCCTTGGGTACAGTGAAAGGGACATCAGGATAAACCAAAAACGCAATTGGAGCGCCACGCCCGGATGCACAGGGAGTCGGCCATTTTGACTTTCAATTGAAAAAACGGCTGGACTCAACTTATGTTTTAACGAACTAGTCCCTGGTTTTTCATCCAAATAAAATCATACTGGCACAGTGCATCTACACATGTTGAACTTCAAGAATCAGGCACGGTTTGTAAAACATTTCAACGGTCCCCTCATAACGCCACGGCGAAGAATGCTTACATTTCGTGTATTTTCGAAGACAGCTCACGCTCACAGGCATTGGCCAACAGAGCTCATATTCAAGTCACTAATGCACCACCCGAAACTGAACAGAACGCAGCCATAACATATAGGCTGCTCCAGGGACAGCGCCCCTAGCTATACCTTGAAAACTGCAGTTTGGAATTTTTATACAACTTTGCCAGTATGTTCTAAACACTGACTCAAACAAAACAATACATTACAGTCATGTCATATTTCATACGATGTGGGCGTGGCCAAAGAAAATGTTTAAAAAATGGCACATTATCCTTCATAATTCAAACATGCACTAAAACAGTGAGCTCATACTTGTGTCACTTGTGCACCACCCCAAGCTGAACAGAACGCACTCATTTTTAGACCAACTTCACTACAGTATTTCACCAACTTTTCTATACCTTGAAAATTTTAGTTTGGACGATTTGTATGAAACGTTGCATGCATATTCTACACAATAAAACAAACAAAAAAATATATTACAGTCATGTCATATTTTATAAGATGTGGGCGTGGCCAAGGTCAATGTCTCAACAATGTATGTGACCATAGGGCCTTTGCTATGCCTGATGCAGTCAGACCTCGGAAGCTAAGCGGACGGCCCTGCAAGGACTAGGAGGCGAGACCGTTTGGGAACACAGGAAGCCTGGAATGTAGTGGTGTCTTGAGTGGTTGGTGTGGTTGATGTTGCAGACTGGTTGCCTCGCTTGTCATCACGAGTATGAGTGAAAATAATGCAAAAATTGTTAAACAGCGACTTTGAGCATCTGAAAAAGCGCTTATATATAAGACAATGCATTATAATTATTATATTAACAATGCCACGTTATCGGTTGATTAAATCGAACATCCATTGGAATATGAGCTTCACACTGTATCACTAATGCACTAAAAACCAAGCTTCACAGAATGAACTCATTTAAAAGACCAACTTCACCAACAGTACCACACCACTATCGAAGATGTGGGCGTGGCAAGGGACGCTACAGAAATCATCCATTTTCACTTTCTAATTGGAAATCCATCTGGACTCATCTTATTTTTAAAAAAACTAGTCCTGGTTTTTCAGCAAATCCGCCAACCTGGTTTAAACAGACTCTAGAGACACTGGGGCTACCAAAACACAGTAGCTTTTTCACATTCACCCTTCGGTTTTCACAATGCGCCCCCGCTCCACAACAACATGCCTTTTTCCTGCTACATTTCACAACACCTCGCAGCCATGCGCTTTCTATCCCAATCTGGATATATGTTGGCTTGACAATAAGGGCCTTTTACGGTCTCTGAATTCAGAGAGCTCAATAACTGCACGCTGCTCACCACGATAGCGCCCCTAGCTATAACCTTGAAAATTTTAGTTTGTTACGATTTATATGAAACTTTGCAGGTATATTTCTACACATTAAAACAAACAAAAAAATAATTACAACATGCCTCTATCTAGCTTTGTTCTCCTTATATTTAGCCCGAGCCGGGACGCCGTAGAATCCCGGCAAGGGACTATTGATTCTGTGTGAGTTTCTTATTATATATTTTCTTCCCGGAAACGATCGTACTTTTGACCGCTCAACGGTTGCCGAAAACTCACCAAATTTGGCGGAGTTCATTCGGATGGCGTGAATGTATGTAAATAACAAATTGGCCACGCCCAGAACAAAATGGCTCCACAGCGCCCCTTCAAAGTTGACCCCATACAAATGAAACACGCGTTTTTGGCCCGTAGGCCCAAACCCTTGGGATACAGGAAAGGGACATCAGACTAAACCAAAAACGCTATTGGAGCGCCACGCCCGGATGCACAGGATCGGCCATTTGAACTTTCAATTGAAAAACGGCTGGACTAACTTATGTTTTAACGAACTAGTCCCTGCGTTTTTCATCCAAAAATAAAATCATACTTGGCACAGTGCATCTACACATGTTAACTCTTCAAGAAATCAGGGCACGTTTGTAAAACATTCAACTCCCCTCATAAACGCCACGGCGAAGAAATGCTTACATTTCGTGTATTTTCGAAACAGGCTCACGCTCACAGCATTGGCCAACAAGCTCATATTTCAAGTCACTAATGCACCACCCCGAAACTGAACAGAACGCAGCCATAAATATAGGCTGCTCCAGGACAGCGCCCCTAAGCTTACCTATGAAAAAACTGCCAGTTTGGAATTTTTTATACAAACTTGCCCATATGTTCTAACACTGATCAAACAAAAACAATAATTACATCATGTCATATTTTCATACGATGGGGCGTGGCCAAAGGAAAATGTCTAAAAGAATGGACATTATCCTTCATAATTCAAACATCCAACTAAAACCAGTGAGCTCATACTTGTGTCACTTGTGCACACCCAACATGAACAGAACGCACTTGATTTTTAGAACCAACTTCACTAACACGTATTTTCACCAATTCTATACCTTAAAAATTTTAGTTTGGACGATTTGTATAAACGTTGCAATGCAGTATTCTACACATTTAAAACAACAACAAAAAAATATTATTACAGTCATGTCATACTTTTATATAGATGTGGGCGTGGCCAAGGTCAATGTCTCAACATGTATGTGACCATAGCCTTTGCTATGCCTTGATGCCAGTTCAGACCTCGGAAGCTAAGCGGGACGGCCCTGCAAGACTAGGATGGAGACCGTTTGGGAACACCAGGAAGCCTGGGAAATGTAGTGTGTGTGTGATGGTGATGTGTGCTGATGCTGTGCAGACTGGTTGCCTCGCTTGTCATCCACCGAGTATGGAGTGAATGAATAATGCAAGAAATTGTAAAGCGACTTTGAGCATTGAAAAAGCGCATAAAGACTAACCATTATAATTATTATTATTAACAATTGCCACGTATTATCGTATTAAATCGAACATCCATTGGAATATTAGCTCACACTGGTATTTCACTTAATGCACTAAACCAAGCTTCACAGACATGAACTCAATTAAAAGACCAACTTCACCACAGTACAGCACCACTATCGAAGATGTGGGCGTGGCAAGGACGCACAGGAAGTTCATCCATTTTCACTTTAATGGAAATCCATCTGAACTCATCTTATGTTTTAACAAACTATCCCTGGTTTTTTCAGCAAAATCAAACGCTCACACCTGGTTTAACAGACTCTAGAGACACGGGCTACAAAAACACAGTAGGCGGTTCACATTCACCCTTCGGTTTCAATAGCGCCCCGCCTCCACCAAAAATACATGCCTTTTCCTGTACATTTCACCAACACCTCGCAGCCCATGCGCCTCTATCCAATCTTGGATCAATTTGGCTGACATAAGGCCTGGTTACGTCTGAATTCAGAGAGCTCAATAACTGCACGGTGCCTCACCACTATACGCCCCCTAGCGTTATAACTTGAAAATTTTTAGTTTGTACGATTTATATGAAACTTGCAGGATATTCTACACATTAAAACAAAACAAAAAATATATTACAACATGCTCTATCTAGCTTGTCTCCTTAATATTTAGGGCCCAGAGCCGGACGCAGCCCGCGCACAAACGGACTATTGATTCTGTGTGTTTCTATTAGTATATTTTTTTCTCCGAAAACGATCGTACTTTTGACCCGCTTCAACGTTGCCGAAAACTCACCAAATTTGGCGGATTCATTCGGATCTGAAAATGTATGTAAAATAGTGACAAATGGCCACGCCCAAAAACAAAATGGCTCCACAGCGCCCCCTCAAAAGTTGACCCCCTACAAATGAAACACGCGTTTTTGCCGTAGGGCCCAAACCCTTGGTACAGTATGAAAGGACATCAATAACCAAAAACGGCAATTGGAGACGTCCCACGCCCGGAATGCAACAGGGGTCAGCCATTTTGACTATATCAAGATTGAAAAACCTGACTCAAACTTATGTTTAACGAACTAGTCCCTGTTTTCATCCAAATAAAATCATACTTGGCAAACAGTGCATCTACACATGTTGAACTTCAAAGAATCAGGCACGTTTTGTAGAAACATTTCAACGGTTCCCCTCATAACGCCCACGGCGAAGATGCGTACATTCGTGTGTATTTCGAAGACAGCTCACTGCCACAGCATTGGCCAACAGAGCTCATATTCAAGTCACTAATGCAACTCACCCAAAACTGAACAGAACGCAGCCATACATATAGGCTGCTCCAGGGACAGCGCCCCTAGCTATACCTTGAAAACTGCCATTTGGAATTTTATACAACTGCCAGTATTTCTAAACCACTGACCTCAAACAAACAATACATTACAGTCTTCATTATCATGACATGTGGCTTGGCCAAAGAAAATGTCTAAAAAATGGCACAATCCTGCATAATTCAAACATGCATCTAAAACAGTGAGCTCATACTGTGTCCTTGATGCACGCACCCCAAGCTGAACAGAACGCACTCCATTTTTGACCGAACTCCACACAGTATTTCACCAACTTTTCTATTACTTGAAAATTTTAGTTTGGACATTTGAGAAACGTTGCATGCATTAGTTCTACTACAATAAAACAACAGAAAAATATATTTACAGTTCTGGCATATTTTATAAGATGTGGGCGTGGCCAGCCTCAAGTGTCTCAACAATGTATGTGAGCCCATAGGGCCTTTGCCTATGCCTAGATTGCAGTCAGACCTCGGAAGCTAAGCGGGACGCCCCTGCAAGGATAGGATGCGGAACCGTTTGACACCAGGAAGCGGAAATGTAGATTGTGTGTGAGGGGTTGGGTGGTGCTGATGTGTGCAGACCTGGTGCCTCGCTTGTCCATCACCGAGTATGACGTGATGAATAATGCAAGAAAATGTAAAAGCGACTTGAATTCTGGAAAAGCGCTATATAAGACTAATGCATTATAATTATTATTTCTAACAAATGCCACGTTATCGTTTTATAAACAAAAACATCATTGGAATATTGAGCTCACACTGGGTATCATAATGCACTAAACCAAGCTTCACCAGAATGAACTCATTAAAAGACCAACTTTCACCACAGATACGTACAGACACCACCTAATCGAAGATGTGGGCGTGGCTAAGACCACAGGAAAGCTTCATTCCATTTTCACTTTTAATTGGAAATCCATCTGACTCATCATATGTTTTGAACAAAACTAGTCCCTGGTTTTTCAGGCAAAATCCGCTCACACCGGTTAACAACTCTAGAGACACGGGGCAACAAAACACTACTGGCTTTTTCACAATATCACCCTTCAGTTATAAACAATAGCGCCGCCTCCACAAAATACATGCCTTTTCCTGTACATCCACAACACCTCGCAGCCATGCGCTCTATCCCAATCTGGATCATATTGCTGGACATGAAGGCCTGTTACGTGGCTGAATTCAGAGAAGCTCAATAACTGCAACGGCCTCACCGCTATAGCGGCCCCCTAGCATATACCTTGAAAATTTTATTTGTTACGATTATATAGAAACTTTGCAGTATATTTGCTACACATTAAACAACACAAAAATATATTACAACATGCCTCTATCTAGCTTTGTTCTCCTTAATTTAGGCCCGAGCCGGACGCCAGTCCCGCAAGAACTATTGATTCTTGTGGTTTCTTATTATTATATTTTTTCTCCGGGAAACGAATTCGGTAACTTTGACCCGCTCAACGTTGCCGAAGAAACTCACCAAATTTGGCGGAGTCATGCGATTGCGTGAAATGATGTAAAATAGACAAATTGGCCACGCCCAAAACCAAAATGGCTCCACAGCGCCCCCTCAAAGGTGACCCCCGATACAAATAAAACATGCGTTTTTGCCGTAGGCCCAAACCCTTTGTACAGTTGAAAGGGGGACATCAGGAGTAAAACCAAATAAACGCTATTGACGCCACGCCCGGATGGCCACAGGAGTCGGCCATTTTGATTTCAAATTGAAAAAACGGCTGGACTCAACGTATGTTTTAACGAACAGTCCCTGTTTTTCATCAAATAAAATCATACTTGGCACATTGCATCTACACATGTTGAACTCAAGAATCCAGGCACGTTTGTAAAACATTTCAACGGTCCCCTCAAACGGCCACGCGAAGAATGCCTTACAATTTCGTTGTATTTTCGAAGACAGCTCACGCTCACAGGCGATGGCCAAACAGATGCTCATATTCAATGTCACTAATGCACCACCCGAAACTGAACAGAACGCAGCCATAACCATATAGGCTGCTCCAAGGACAGCGCCCCCTAGCTATACCTTGAAAAACTTGCAGTTTGGAATTTTTTCATACAACTTATCCAGTATGTTCTAAACACGACTCAAAACAAACAATACATTACAGTCATGTCATATTCATAAGCATGTGGCGTGGCCAAAGAAAATGTCTCAAAAATGGCACATTATCCTTCATAATTCAAACCATGCACTAAAACAGTGGAGCTCATAAGTGGTCACTTGTGCACCACCAACCAAGCTGAACAGAACGCACTCATTTTTAGACCAACTTCACTACCAGTATTTCACCAAGCTTTTCTATACCTTGAAAATTTTAGTTTGGACGATTGTATGAAACGTTGCATGCATATTCTACACAATAAAACAAACAAAAAAATATTTACAGTCATGTCAATTTTATTAAGATGTGGGGGTGCCCCAAGGTCAATTCTCAACAATGTATGTGAACCATAGGGCCTTTTGCTATGCCTGAGTGCAGTCAGACCTCGAAGCTTAAGCCGGGGACGGCCCTTGCAAGGACTAGATGGGAGACCGTTGGGAACACCAGGAAGCCGGAAATGTAGTGTGTGTCCCTGTGAGTGTGGTTGGGTGGTGGCTGATGTGCAGACTGGTTGCCTCGCGTGTCATCACCGAGTATGCGAGTGAAATGAATAATGCAAGAAATTTAAAAGCGACTTTGAGCATCTGGAAAAAGGCCTATATAAGACTAATGCATTATATTATTATTATTAACAATGCCACTTATCGTTTATAAATCGAAAACATCCATTGAAATTGAGCTCACACTGGTATCAACTAATGCACTAAACCAAGCTTCAACAGAATGAACTCATTAAAAGACCAAACTCACCACAGTACAGCACCACCTATCGAAATTTGTGGCGGTGCGAAGACGCACAGGAATCATCCATTTTCACTTTTAATTGAAATCCATCTGGAACTCATCTTGTAACAAACTAGTCCCTGTTTTTCAGCAAAATCACGCTCACACCTGAGTTTTAACAGACTCTAAGACACGGGGCCTACAAAAAACACAGTAGGCTTTTCACATTCACCCTTCGGTTTTCAAATAGCGCCCCGCCTCCACAAAATACATGCCTTTTCCTGTACATTTCACAACACCTCGCAGCCATGCGCTGCTATCCAATCTGATCATATTTGGCTGACATAAGGCCTGTTACGGTCTGAATTCAGAGAGACTCAATAATCTGCACGTGCTTCACCACTGATAGCGCCCCCTAGCTATACCTTGAAAATTTTAGTTTGTACGATTTTATGGAACTTTCAGGTCATATTCTACACATTAAAACAAACAAAAAATATATTTAAAACATGCCTCTATCTAGCTTTTGTTCTCCTTATATTAGGCCCGAGCCGGACGCAAGTCCCGGCAAGGACTATGATTCTGTGTTTCTTTATTATTAGCCCGAGCTAGTGACACGCAGTTCCCGCGAGGGACTAATTAAAATCAATAACGGAAACAGAAAACGCAAGAATGTCAACATAGCTGAGTGAACCGAATATGCAAAGTAACAGGGAATCAGAAAATTAGCTGCCTCTGGGAGCTCGAATTTTGGGTGGTCGCCGAGAAAAATAATCAAAAGATGGCCTCAGTGGCCGCCCCTCAAACAGGCAGTCTACATGAGTCAATGAGACCCCGCCGTCGCAAAAATGTCATCGTACAAGGCTGACACTGCCAGGGACATAGACCATGTCAGGACATGTAAAAAAGTTATATTATGCCCCCCCCTAAATGCACAGGATCGCCATCTTGGCGCCGAACCTCGAACCTTCTTAGAATCGTACCTCTGAACTTCTGACCCTGATCCCCGAGTTTACAATCAAAAGCCTTCAATTATTGCCCCCAAAAATGTCCCAACCCATGTGCGCTTTCAAAATGCCATTCCTTACATTTTTGGAAATATATTGGGCGTGGTCATGAGCTGAAAGCCCGCAACTCAGAGGCCATTTTCACAAAATTCAAAGCTCATATTCTTTCACAGACTTTGTCGGATTGGAACCGGACCCAACCGCGCCGTGCAAATTCCCGACTGCACCTAAACATGTGCAAACGTAGCCCACTATCGCCAAAAACGACCCCACTGGCGCCCCTCAAAAGGTTTTTTCTTGAAAATTCAAATAAAAAAATCGGCTGATCAGGTATGGAGTTGTGAAAATAAATCAATTACAGCCTTCCCTGTCATGGGATCAACATATCAAGAGAAGGCATCACTCTGAGTATATGTAGTTTGGAGAAATAAAAATGGCAAAAACATGCAAAAAAACGGTTTCCATTATTATTATTATTATTATTATTATTACGTCTTTGACTCAATTTGACCCTGAACGTAACCGAAAACTCAATTTTATTTGACCAAAGGTTCGTGGTTGTGTGAAAAATTACTATTTGATAATTCCTCAAAGACAAAACACCCTTGAACAATGCCTCAGTGGCGCCCCCTCAAGCACGACCCCCAGTCAAATGGAAACATTCATTTTTTGCGTTCTGAAACCAGTCTCTTGGATACAGTGATAGAGGACATCAAGACAAACCTAAAACCTATCATTATAGCTCCGCCCTCTACAAACAGAAGTCGGCCATATTGAATTGTGAAAATTGTAGCCTGATTTTTTTCATATGAATTTGTCAAATCACTCCCAGGGTTTGGACAAATGATGATCCAACTTAGGTGATGTAATCTAGAGGCGTTAGAGCGACAACAATATCAAAGCTCTTTTGTTCGGAAACTCTCACGGTTTGTCTGTACCACTCTGCCAAATAATCATGCTTTTTCCCGCCTCGTTGACGACAACTCAAAAGGCATGCAAATTCCATTGCACTCATATTTGGAATCAATAAGCCCCTCTATGGATCGTACTGATTACCTGCGATAATTGTTGGCCAAATTTCACAAAAAACGGCCCCCTACCTATACATGCAAAATTACACTTAACACGAAAGTGAAACAAAAATCTTATGAAGCCGATTCTCCAGTGTACACGCTGATCAAAAAAGTCTCTATTACAACATGCCTTCTCTATCTTCGCTTAGATTTTGTACCGCCTAAATATCATGCTTTTCCCCGCCTCTGACGACAACTCCAAAGAAGGGCATGGCAAATTCCAATTGCACTCAGATTTGGAATCACATAAGCCCGCTCTATGGATTCGTACTGATTAACCTATAATTGTGCAAATTTTCACAAAAAAATAGCCGCCCCCTAAACCTATACCCGCAATATAATTACTATACACTTACAAAAGAAAGTTGAAAACTAACAATTCATACCTGATTCTCCATTCACGCTGATCAAAAAAGTCTATTACAACATGCCTCTATCTCGCTTAGTTTTTATTATTAGCCGAGGCTAGCTGACACGCAGTGTCCCGCGAACTAATTAAAAATCAATAACGGAAACAGAAAAACGCAAGAATTCACATAGCTGACGTGAACCGATTATGCAAGTAACAGCGATCAGAAATTAGTGCCTCTGGGAGCTCGAATTTCTTGGGTGCGGGTCCGCCGAGAGAAAATAATAAAAGATGGCTCAGTGGCGCCCCCTCAAACAGGCAGTTCCAGTTTACATTGAGTCAATGAGACCCGTCGCAAAAAATGTCATCGATACAAAAGTGACACTGGCCAGGACATAACCATTTCAGGACATGTAAAAAAATTATATTATGGCCCGCCCTAAAATGCCACAGGAAGTCGCCATCTTGGCCCGAACCTCGAACCTTCTAAAATCGTACCTCTTGAACTTCTGACCCCTGGATCCCGAGTTAACAAATCAAAAGCCTCAATTTTTGCCCAAAATGTCCAGACCCATGTGGCTTTCAAATTCATCCGTTACATTTTTGAAAATATATTGGGCGTGGTCATGACAAAGCCCGCCAACTCAGAGGCCATTTTCAACCAAAAATTCAAAGTCTCATATCTTTCACAGAACTTTGTCGGATTGGAACGACCCAATCCGGCGCGCGTGCAAAATTCCCGAGCTGCCACCTAACCATGGCAAACGTAGACACTATCGCCAAAAATGACCCACTGGCGCCCCCTCAAATTTTTTCTTGAAAAATTCAAATAAAAAAATCGGATGGTATGAGTTGTGAAAAATTAATGGCATACAGGCCTTCCCTTCAGGCGCCAGGATCAACATATCCAAGAGGCATCACTCTGATTATGTAGTGGGAGAAATAAGAATGGCCCCCAAAACATGGCAAAAAAAAAACGGTTCCATTATTATTATTAATTATATATATTACGTCTTTGATCTCAATTTTGACCCCTGACGTTAAGCGAAAAACTCAATTTTATTTGACCAAAGCTTGCGTGGTTGTGAAAAATTAACATTTGATATCCTAAACAAACACCTTGAACCAATGCCTCAGTGGCTCGCCCTCAAGCACGACCCCCATTCAAATGGAAAACATTCATTTTTGGTCTAAACCTATGTCTCTTGTACATGATAGAGAACATCAAGACAAACCTTTTAAAATCATCATTATAGCTCCGCCCTCTGACAAACAGGAAAAGTCGGGGCCATTATTGGAAATTGAAAATGTAGCCTGATTTTCATATGATATTTGTTCAAGGTCACTCCCAGGGTTTTGGACAAATGAGATCCAACTTCGTGAGTTAATCTAGAGGCTAGAGCACAATAATCAAGCCTCTTTTGTTCGGATGACTCTCCTCACGGTGTTGTCTGTACCACTCTGCCAATATCATGACTTTTCCCCGCCTCTTTGACGACAACTCAATAAGGGCATGCGAAATTCCAATTCACTCAATTTGGATCACAATAACCCCCTCTATGGATCGTACTGCATTAACCTGGATATGTGCAAATTTCACAAAATAGCGCCCCCACCTATTACCATGCAGAATACACTTACACGAAAGTGAAAACAAAAAATATGAGCGCTTCTCCATGTCACGCTGATCAAAAAAGTCTATTACAACATCCTCGTATCTCGCTTAGATTTGTACCGCCAAATATCATGCGTTTTCCCCCTCTTTACGACAACCAAAAGGGATGCAAATTTCAATGCACTCATACTTTGGATCACATAAGCCGCTCTATGGATTCGTACTGAGTAACCTGATAATTGTGCAATTTTCACAAAATAGCGCCCCTACCTATACCTGCAAAATTACACTTACACGAAAGTGAAAACATAAAATTATGACCTGATTCCCATTCACGCTGATCAAAAAAAGCTATTACAACATGCCTCTATCTCGCTTAGTTTTTGTATATTAGGCCCGACTAGTACAACGCAGATGTCATCCTCTCTCTTGTG